>QVTG01000095.1:0-64519 GCA_013305925.1 Geotrichum reessii
TCTTTGTATATCTTTGTTATTATTATTTTAATTATGTAACTATGTGATGTAAGGACAATAAACAGATTTTCTATCGAATGGCTTAGTCCTTTGAAACGGCAGTTTCAGCCTGCTTGAGAACATCAGCAAGATTCTTGGAACCAACCTTAAACAAATCCTCAACACTGTTTTTGACTTTAAAAGTTTCGTCTTTCGACAAAGCCTTTCCAGCCTTTTTGATGGTCTTAAGCGCGTGTTCACGGATGCCTGTAAGTGACTTTTTTGCTGGCGAATTGCGGAAGTGCTCAAACTCATGTTTTAACTGCTTGATAACCTCCTTCTTGCTCTCTGCAGTGGCTGGAGGAAGAGGTACGCGCAGAACCTGTTCGGGCGACTTGGGATCAGGTTGGGGGTTGAGGTTGAGTCCTGAGCCAATCACAGCTGCGGTAATGTGCTTCACATTGAGCGGATCGAAAACAGTGATTGTGAGCGTACGAGGACCCTTGCTAGCCACACGCGCAATATTTTTAAGTGGCTCTTCAGTGTGCTCATGAGTTTTGACAAGAATTTCCTCAATCGTGGCTGGCGTAAACTTTCCCTGGCGAACAATGGCGACCTTCTCTTTAAATAGCTCTACACTCTCATCGAATTTAAGCTTTAGATCCTCTAAATCAACAACTTCAACAGCACTTTCTTCCTCAACTGAAGCATTCTTAGAAGCAGCAGCCTCATTCTTACCACCCTTCTTTTTAGCGTACTGAAAAGCTGGTGTAGATGTAAATTTTCTGATAGGAGCGGCTCTAGAAAAAGAACTCGCGGCAGTAACAACCAATTGTTGCTGAGGTTGTCTCAAAAACGCCGAAAAGGCATTTCTACTAATAGCAAAAGATGCTAATTTAAACATATTGATGACGACGATTCGATTAAAGCTGGTGATGAGTAGTGAAGAGAGTAACCTATTTGAAAATAAATTTGCCTTGCTATGGTACTTAAAGATAAAACATCATGTGACTATTATTATTATTATTATTATTATTATTATTATTATTATTATTATTATATTATTATTATTATTATTATTATTATTATATATTATTATTATATTATTATTATTATTATTATTATTATTATATTATTATTATTATTATTATTATATATATTATTATTATTATTATTATTATTTGTAATCCATTTGGAAGGTAATGACATGTATGCTACTTGTAGGTGTTTTTTTTTATTTAATTTTTATTTTCTTAATGCATTAAATCCCAAAATTTTCAAAACTAGTGAAGGACACCCACTTTCTGGTTGAAAAAATCGGTTTATTATTGCATGATAAAACCGGTACGTGCATAATGAAACTTGCAAGGCGTTGAAAACAAAAAGAAACTAAAAAAAAAATATGATCAAGACCGGGCCAGATAAGTCCTAGGCTTGCGATTCAAGGTAATCTGACGTGACAAGTGACATTGATTTACAAAATATAAGCAGTGACTAGACTAAGTATTTGTTAGTGTTGAGAAAACTAGCGATATTTATTTAACCTCAGGTTTGATAGGTCAAATAATGCTCAAAGTCCTGACAATATTTGAAGGATTAAATCAAATTGAAGATTGAAACGAGCTCATGTTATGAATTTTTGCTATCAATAATTAAAACACACACACACACACACACACACACTTTTTTTCATTATTTCTTTTTTTCCATTGTTGACTACATTGTTTGATTGGTACAAATTTTTATAGTGCCAATGACTTAGAGAGTAAATTGACTGTTTATTTTTTTTAACGGTATTAATGTAGACTGAGTAGCTATGTGTGGACCAATGATTAAAACGCTGCCGAGAAATGGAATATTATTAGCACTGTTTTTTTTTTAAAAAAAAGCAAGAATATATAGCAAAATAAGATCAAATGTACATCTAAGATCATACTTTTCAACTTTTTTTTTATTTTTTTCAGATCGCCAGATTCCCAGTTTAGATATTTGGTGACACAAGTGGAAGATCCGATGACGACGGGAAAAAACATAAGCGTCAACAACGACAACATCATGAGCAAAAGTGTACAATTTCAATACCAATCCGGCAGGCCAGGCACTGAATCTATCTTTTTTTAAAACTTTTTTTTTTGATAGTAAGTGCCATATATTAAACTAAAAATAATAATTGAATTTCCGCCTATGATTTAATTAAATTGGATGATAATCAAGCACCGAGCTTACAAATATTAACTTTTAGTTCTACTCAAAAATAAACACTCAAATCTATCAAATAATTACTTTATAAATTTGCCATTTCATTCAATGTTATTAATGTTATTAGTTTGTGTATTGAAAACTCAACCCAATATAGTTTTATACGTATAGAACTTGCAACTAGCTAAAGCTAAATATTCAAGTTTTCAATATAACCACACTGAAACAACGCCTCTTTTTTTTGTTCAAATCGTTCGGTTTCTGTGCCACTATGCATTGACTGATTTTTGGTTGTAGAATCTGTCAATCGGTTCAATGAGATCCGAATTTCGTTCCATGGAGAGGCAAAGTATCGAGTTAAAAATAAAATATTGTATTGCTTAGTCATCAGTTAGAAATCATTTTGATATCTTTCACATAGCTTGTTAGAACCACGTCGTCGATTGTATCTGGTTTTTTTACTTCATCGTTGAGTTGTTTCAGGTCTTACTCTCTCTTCAGACACAACAACATGAAGCTACTTATATGGACTGTTCTGCTCAGCACCATCTTTTTTATTGCTTCGGCTGAGACGGTTACAAAGGCTAGTGAAGATGAGCCTATTGAGCTCACTCTTGACAACTGGAAAACTCACGTTTCCAACGGCATCTGGTGGGTTAAGTTCTTCTCTCCTTATTGCCACCACTGCAAAGCCTTTGCTCCGACCTGGATTGAACTATATAAAGAGTTTAAAGACAACAAAGATGTTAACTTAGCAAGTGTTAACTGTGTAACACAGGGCGATCTATGCAACCAGGAGGACATTATGGCTTATCCTGCAATTCATCTGTACAACGATGCTAAAGTAATCGACACCCAGCGGTCCAATAAAAGAGATTATTTTAAAAAATACATTACGGACAAAATTTCTGAAATCAAAGGCCAATCTAAGTCAGATGAAAAACCCGTCGATGGTGAAAAGATTGAGGAAAAGAAGGATGACGAGAAAAAAGATGATGAACAAAAAGCAGATAACGACAAAACTGCGACCCCGACTGGAAAATTTCCCAAGTATCAGGAGTCTTCTACTATCGAAGTGAATAAAAAATATCCTGGTTTTACTGAAACAACAGATCAGGCTGATTCGACAAGTGATGGAGTTAATCCCAATGGTCAGTCTCTTGAACTGGACTTAAAGACCTTCAATAAGAGAGTTTCTTCTACTAAAGATTCTTGGTTTATTCAGTTTTATTCTGGTAGAACATCACAAGACTTTCAGGATAGTTGGAAGCAGGTGGCAGTGTCTGCAAAGAACAAACTTAACATTGGTCAGGTTAACTGCGATGTTGAAACTCAACTATGTAAAGAGGTTGACGTGACTGAAACACCTACTCTCAAATTTTTTGCGTCATCTATCCATTCCGAGTATCAGGGCCTTCGTGGTGTGGGCGACTTGCAACAATTTCTTGAACGCGCAACCAGCGCTAGAAATCCCAAAGAGATTACAATTGCGGACTACGACAAAATTTCCAAGTCTGATCAGGAAGTTACATTTATTTATTTATACGATAAAGCCACTTCTAAAGAAGATTTTCAAGCATTAGAAAAACTAGCACTTGCTACCGTGGGAACCGTGAATATTGTCAAATCTAAAGATGAAGAGCTTGTGAAAAAATTAAAAGCTGATCAACTACCAGCACTAATTGCTGTTTCAGCTGAAAAAATTGTTCCATTCCGGGCTCAAGCCTCATATGAAATTCGTGATCATAACCGTCTTGTTGAATGGGCGCGTGAGAATAGGTTTCCGTTAGTGTCTCAACTGACCCCGTTCAATAGTAAAGATTTATTTCACAATCGTCTGGTTGTTCTTGCTATTCTAGATCCGCGTGATGAAGGTGATACAAAGATTGCACTTAAGGAGCTTAAAGCTGCGGCGCTTGAATTACAGAGACTCGAGAAGCGTGAGGGGCACGAAGAACTGGAGGAGCAACGCAAAAAGAAACAGCTTAAGATCGATGAGGCCAAGGATAAGGGTGACAAAAATGCTGAAGAGGAGGCCGGCAAAATTCGCATTGAGCTAACAAAACGACAGAAAATTGGCATTGTTTGGATAGATGGCATTTTTTGGGAGCGCTGGGTTAAGGAGCGCTATGGCAACAACGAGGGTTATAAATCACGGATTGTTATCAATGACGAGGCAGCGGGTCAATTTTGGGACAGAAATTGGGGCCATGGAATCATGCTTCCTTCGCGTGCACAGATAATTGAAACGATTGAGGAGATTTACAGTAAAAATCCACGCGTTAAGGCCACGAGAATGCATGGTAAGGTTGGCATTCTAGCCAAGCAGGGTCGCAACTACATCCTAGAGCATTTGATGCTGACAACTTTGAGCTTTTTGGCGGTTGTGCTGATGGTGGTGACATTCAGAAGACGCATTATGGGCGGTATTTCTACTTTGCTACGAGAGCGAGGTGGGTCATCATTTGAAGGTTTGTTAGGAAAGCAGGATTAGTCTTGATGTATCAAAGTTGTAGTATGAAGTGTTTGAATCAAAAAAATAAAATAAAATAAATATTTATAAACAAGACACGAATAAGCGACAATTGGCATATTGATCTACAAAGATGCTCAGTCAATAAACTTGAAAGGGTGTTTGACACTGAATCAAATCAAAAGTTTGAAACTACAAGCTAGTACTAACAAGCAAGCATCATTAAAATTACAATCTTTCACAGTTTAAATGAAGTCTCGGCTTCAATAGTGGGGTCGTAGAAAGCAAAGCTATCAATGCCACCTGAAAGCAAGTTTACAGAGAGAGAGAGAAAGAAAGAGGGGTATGATCTAAGCCCTACTGATTTTGGAAAACTTTGTCGTTATTGGTACTATCAAGACTTTATATGAGCGCCTTCAAAATAAACGAGACAAGGATATGTGGTATACAGATTGGAAAAATTACTACAAGAAATTTAAGAAAAAAAAAAAACCAAAAAAAGCAGCCAGACTTATAAAAATAAAAAAAATCAACTTTTCTTTTGTTTTTTTTAGAGAGTTAATGAAATAGTTGTATACCTGAATACTACTGCTATTTTGTGCTTTTACAAAAAAAAACGAGGGAGTATAGAAAAAAAAAAAAGGGTATACAAACTATGACCGTCTTCGAGGGAAAAGCGAAATAAAATTGGAGTTAGGAAAAAGAAAAGATAAAGTTTAGTCTAACCATATTTGGAAAAGAAAAAAGTATTTTTTATTTTTTATTTTGCATGTCTACTTTTTTCTAGAAACATGAAAAAAAAGTTCCAAAAACAACGTGAGACATAAACATTTGTTTTTTTTATTTAATTTTTTTTTTCAAGAAAAAAAAGATATCATCATACCAAAAAAAAAAAAAAGACCGCTGGCACACATTTTAAAATTTCATTATCTCCATCTTATACCGGAAATCGTTACATAGATGTTCCGTAAATTGTTTAATTTTTTTTTTTATAATGTTTGACAAATTGAATAATTTTTTGAAATATAAAAAGAAAACAAGTTCGTCATCGAGAATTTCTTGATACATATTTGTAATTTTTGTTTAAAAAATTTTATTCTTTTTCTTCCTACTTTTGGTGAATCATATATACCCCCACTCTTGAGATTCACACTGATCTTGGATATTTGATTTGCAAATTCATCAAAAGGCTAGCTTAGTTCAAAATTGAAAAGCATTTAAAACAGATATCATGACTATACAACCGACCTACACCGGCTATGTTTCTTCGACCGAGGACGCTTTAATACTATTTCAGGCTATAATCAATGGCAAGCTTCCCGCTGTGTCACGCCGACCACAAGATCGCGAGCGCACAAAGCTGGTTCAATCTGGCGCGGTTTTTGTATTTAACGAACACAATTCTGGTATCAAGAGATGGACAGATGGTCTTGCATGGTCGCCCTCACGGATACTGGGTAATTTTCTGGTATATCGACAACTTGAAAAACCGTCTACGTCAGGTGAAAAGAAGAAGACAAACAGATTCACTGGTAGTTCGTCGTCTGCTTCATCACCAAACAGCGGTTCACCGCGCAGAAATAGTTCAAAGCGTGCTTCTCCGTACTCACCATCTGCGCCAGATCGTTTTAACTCAACGGTGACAGGGGCTGGTGACGAAAAGAATAATAAGTTTCCCATCAGTACACTTGGATGCGTAAATGGTTCGTTATTACCAATTCAGATCACATTACCTGATCAGATTCCACAACAACAGGGTAGCGCCATTTATACTATCACAGATAACGGAAACGAATTGCATGCTGAGCGCTCTCTTGTTGGTTCTTTAGTTGACTCTTATAGTTTTAAAAAAAACGGTCTTATTAAAAAAACAATGTCAATCACTGTCAAGGGCCAACTGCTTCATCTTGTGTCATATTACAACCCTGAAGACGTTATTTCTGGTATTTTTGATACCCCATCCAACAATGTATATCTCAAAGACATTGAAATTTCTAACGAACTTACTCAAAATCAAAACTTTCGATTCCCACTTGAGGGTGGTAACGATGTGCCCCGCAATAACATTAGCAAGCCTGTCCAGCAACGACATTTACAAAACCCGCACCAAATGCATCAGTTGCCCCATACGCAGTCTTCTGTAAATAATTCAGAGTTGCTTTTGCCCCACCTCTCGTACCTGACCGGTCAACCACAGCTCGTAGAAAACCAGTCTGGCTATGATTTGAGTTACGACATGAGAAATCTTCGTGAAAATGATTTGAATTCTACAGAAACTCCTTCATTTTTCCGCAACGGCCAATCTTTGATTAACTTTTCATCCATGGGACCCGCTCCTGTGGCGGGTTATCAAAATTATGGTTTTCATTCATCCAGCAATAGTCAGACTCAGCAACGACCTCAAACTCACTTTTTGCAACCTGAGTACTACTCTGCAGTGGCAACTTCGCCAGCAACAGCGGGGATGACGGTCACCCCAGATTTGCGGTATCAAAATGACAGAATTTCTGACGGCTCTAATGTTTATTTGCCATCACTTCCGCCGCTTACTCAGAGTTACTCTTTCCAAGGTTACAACAACACAAACAGTACGGCAGGTGGCCCAAGTATGGCAGGTAGCGAGTTTTCGCCGCAGGTGACACAGCAAATTCAACAAATACAGCCGGCAACGCAGCAGCATCATATGGCTGAGTCTGATCCTCGTCAATTTCCAGAATCAACGGTTGTAACCAATTCTCAAGAACCGTTGTTGCGCCCGATAGTGGTAACAGTACAACAACAACAACAACAACAACAACAACAACCACCTCTCCAGCTCCAGCAGCCAGTAAATGCTAACTTTGGTTATAGCCATCAGAATAATTTTTAAAACCAGTTTCAGATTATTGAAAATTCGTTCTTTTGTTGTATATATAGCTTGTATATTTTATATTATTTATTTCATTTGATCATAAAATTCATGTACACAGCTTATTTGAATGATTTGTATCTTTGATTTAGGTTGAGTATATAGATGGAAAATCTGTTTATTGTCCTTACATTACATAGTTACATAATTGAAATAAAAATAACAAAGATATACAAAGAAGATATTGAAGGTTTAGTACATATCACTATACATTTACTTTTATATTTTTGTTTATAGTGTTTTGAGATTTTAATTTGTAATATTTCCTTCATTGAATCTAAAATTTTTTTTTTTCAAATTGTTTAATATTTGAGATGATTTTTTTTTATCATTTCTTTCATTTACATTGCTTAATCAAATTGATTGAATTGTCTGCATTATTTATATTTTATTTGGCTATTGACTTTTTGTGATGATCTGTTGTGAAAATCATCAGGTTAACTTTATTTTTTTTTTTTTTAATATAACACATTTATGACGACTTTTATTTTGATATTGCTGGCTTGTCAAACAGTTGATAATTTTTCAAAAATAATAATAATAATTAATTGCACAGACATTTGCAAACCAAAGTTATTTCTTTTTCCAACATGTAATAATGAGATACTTACATGACAAAAGCTATTTATCAAAAAAGTAATAATAATGATGAAATATAGTAATCTAGGGCAGCCAAAAATTATCAGGTCATGATGAATTGCAGCCATAATCTTTGACAACAAAATGAAAAAAAAAAAAATACATTTACAAATTGTCACAAAAGACTATATTTTTATCCAATTTATGTATATATTGTCATTAATATTGATGTTTGCTACTTTCCAGGGTCTTATTTATGATATCATAACGTTGGTTATCGTGGATTAAATTAAATCTGTTCAAAATGTCTGTTGCATTCGTTAAAACAAAAAAAAAAAAATGAAAATAATTTAAAACCATTTTTTGAAAAAACCAAAAGATCGGTTGAAGTAACGTTATTGTTATCATCAAATCTAATAGTTTTTTTATTATTCTTTGAAATCAAATCTATAATGGTTAACGTTATTCTTGAGCCCAGATTCATAGATTTAATCAGAAACTCGTGTAGAAACACAAAAAACATTGTGTCAAAAGAAAAAAAAAAAAAAAAGATTTTGGTATAGTTGAACCGAAAATAAGGAAAAAGAAAACAAAAAAACAATAGACTTATTTTTCGCGTATAAACTCTAAGGTAACATTGACATTAATATTAAAACTTTGATAGTTTGTTATTATTTATTGTTTTTTTTTCTCTTTCTTTTTACAAGTGGTGTTAGCTATCGATAGATGTTTATGGATACTTTGTCAATCTGACAATAAAAAGCAATTTTAGAATTTTATTGTTCCTTTTTTTTCTCAAAAAAAAAAAAATAAGCTCACTTTTCAAGACAACAAAACAAAAAAAAAAGAAATCATCACAATGCATAAACTTATTTTTTGTAACAACTACGGTACTTGTTGAGATATTTGTATGCAAAACGAAAGATGAACAGTTTATTATGACAGTTCAAACGAGACCATGTTTTCAAGCGAGTTCGAGAAAAAATAAAATTAATTTTATAGACTGATATGGCGTGAAGTTTTTTTTTATTTTATTTTTTTTTCTTTTTTTGTTTTGCTATTCAAATTGCTTGCATCTATTAATAGCACTATACAGCAGCACAGTTATGTTTAGTAACCATCTTCAATCAACCTGATCAACAAAAAAAAGGCATTTGTTTGCTTGAGATTATTGAACCACTATCATGTATGGCATTTTAAGCCTTGGTGATGATAATATTCTGTTACTACAGTAATAATTTTCTCAGATTATTGTCTCGACGGATAAGTATATAAAAATAAAATTAGCGAGTCTTTTTTATGATGGTACGTGGTTTTGTATACCAAAAAAAAAAAAAGTCTTAAACTGCACAAAAAGTTAAACCGGGCTTTGAAAACCAATCAGAGCAAAGTCTCTCAGGGGAGAAGAATACCAGGCTCAAGTTTTTTTTTTTGAGCCTTTGTAGTTCAGCAGTAAAAATTTCATTGCGGCTGAAAAAAAAAAAGAAATCTTGGTTTTATTGTACAGATTTAACAACCCATGGGTGCAGCTTTGCATCTACAGGTTGCGGAGAGTGAAAAAAAAGAGATCATTAATGGTATCTTTTTTAATTAAAAAGAAAAAAAAAAGAATAACAACACAATAATTTCATGGTTGATAACTTGAATTATCAAAGCTACATCTCGGCAGAATTTTCTGTAAAAATATATATATATAAATTTCTTTTATTTCTCAGTACAGCTATCAAGAATAGATTATCAAGTCAATTTCGTTGATTCATAGCTTCAAAATCGCTGAGTGACAAAACCAAAGCAAAAAAAAAAAAACAAAAAAAAAACAAAACAAAAGCCTCCGTCAGTAAATAGTATATGACTAACCATAGTTTTATGTTTGTCGATTTGAGTTTGAAGTATGGTTGACAATACATAAAGCATCAGAGACTGGTATTGAATGTATTAAATTTAATACACAGTTTTATCTCTTTTTTTTTTTATTTTATTATCTCTTTTTATTAAAATGCATGTTTTTATTTATAATAACCATTTATCAATGTAACAAAAAGTCATCTTTTATCATATATTTCACTCTATTTTGTAAGTATATTGGCGGTTTTAAATTTGATTTGAAAAAAAAAAAAATAAATTCAAAAAATCTTGTTTTAAATCATCAAATTGCGCTGACAAAGAAGTCTTATAGTGATAAATGGTTATTGAATTTGATTGTCTTTTTTTTGTTTTTGGAATATTCTTGTTATTATTATAATCATATAACTATGTGATGTGAGTACAACATATTTTTATCTAGTTGACTTATTTTGGTATCTACAAGCAAAGTGTTGAAAGCTTTGTTAGTAACAATATATGATTTAATATCAATTGACCTGAACAAGATACTTTCATTGTAAATAAAAAGTTTTATTGTTTCTGACATTCAAAAGTTGCATAATACTCACAAATATAACATACAAAAATAAAACGTCATTAAATTCAAAAACCCATTTGCTTTTGTTAAAGACATTTAAAGTACCATTGTTGGCGCTTTTTCAAGCACTATACAAACACTAAATTATCTGGAAAAACTACACACACATATTTAGGTGCTAAGTGAGATCCCAGATACTACGAGCTAAAAAAAAGGAAAAAAAAAATACAAGAAAGTGATATACAGTAAAGCCTTTACTAACTGATTGAATTAAAACAAGTTATCAGCAAATAATGATGATGAATTAAATATTTTTTTAATAGTCACTAATTAGTTGGGGTTTTTTTTTTTTTTTTTTTTTGACAAGTTCAAAACTTGTACTGTTTATTATACTGCATCATAGAAGTATACATGAATTTATTTTTTATTGATTTATTCGAATTATGTAACTATGATATCTAAAGACAATAGACAGATTTTCTATTTATGCAAATCTTCTCGAGCAATAATGGATTGTGTGATTATTCACAATGAAACTTCAATTTTATTGGGTTTTTTTTTTCTATTCAGAAAATAATAATAATAAAATGTTACATACGACTACAACCATAGTCTTTGTGAATTATAAAAAACATAAATATATATACTCTTTTAAACTATTGTGAAACTTTGCTGACACTACATCGGAATTCGCTTGGTGACGTACCAGTACACTTCAATTTTCTCAAATAGCTCCAATCCGCGTTTGCTCGTGCCTTTGAATCCATCCATATCTTTCCACAGTACCTCTATGCGGCCCTTTGTTTGCCCAAAGTCAAAACCTTTTGTGCTTCCATATGTTTCAAAAAATACATTAAACCACATGTATGCATTACTGTGAACAATAGGAAACTTACCACCCATAACCTTTTTGTGCCGAGCCATTACACACACATCAGCCGGTAACAAGCATTGCCGCTGCTGAGGTTTCAATATTATATGTGATTGTGTACGATCTACTACATCGCTTTCACTAAACTGATAATAGCTTTTAATGACGCGACCACCTTTTTCGTATTTGGCTACATTAAGTTCAATATCCTCATAAACGTGGCCATGAATTTTAATCATAGAAATTTCAATTGTGATAGGTTCATACTGCTGGCCTAACAAATGAACATAATCATGAATATATTTAAGATAGCGACGCTGGCTATTGATAGAGACCCCTTCGCCAAATGAAGACCGCATCCGAGTTTTGGTGAAAACTTGTGTCGCTTCATCAAAAGTCATCTTAAACTTCATCATGAGATACGCACAGGCCACAGTACCAGATCGGCCCTTGCCAGCCTTACAATGGAGAACAGCAACATTATCGCGACTCTGCAAGAGATGACTTTCAATGGAACACACGATTTGAGGCAACATTTCAAAAGGCGGCGGATTATGATCTGGAAAAGGAAAATGTTCAACTTTTCCAAATACCTCCTGGTCTGCATAGCCAGTCGGCTCGGCCTGGAGATTCCAGATGCGCCATGCAGAGCCATGTTTGTTATTTAAAAACTGTAAAAAGTCATCAAGCCAAATACGGTACCAGCTTTTGATTACATTACTAGTTGGCATAGAGCACACAATAATTTTTGGTGTGATATATGCCAGATCGAGTGTATTGGAACCTTCATGGTGCTGTTTTTTGGGAATAGCGACACAGTAACGGAGAATGAATGCCATTGTAGTAGAGAATATATAAATATTTTTTTATCAAAAATAAAAGGCAAGCAATTTATATAAAAAAAATTGAATAATGAAAAAATTCAGCATGAAAATAAAAAAGAAAAACATGGAAACTTTGAATCAACGGACCCATTCAGGGTCTTTTATACTGATCTATATCATTACATGAAGTTTGTGATACCTGTGCGTTATTTAAAGTCCGACGTATATATCAGAACGATATTTCTAGCATAGAAAAAAAATTTCGTTTTTTTTTTTCCAGCCAAAATCGAAAAAAAAAAAAAAAAAAAACGAAAAAATCCAATAATCAGAAAAACTCCTCCATTACCTCCAGTATTTACTAACACTCAACTTATTCACACCCTCCCCACATTTACAATGGTCAAAGTTACCCCTATTCAAGAAGACGAGGCTGCTGCTTTTTTTGAGGAGTCAGCTGCTAATGCTGCCAACCTTGTCGATGAAGAAAAGGTTGAGGATAACGACGCCGACTACACTGATACCGACGACAACTCTGAAAGCGACAACAACAACGACGAGGAAGATGAGGATGATGATGAAGAAGATATTTCAAACGAAACTATTGCTGAGCGTATTATTGCTCTTAAGCAAGCTATTCCTCCCAGTTGCAGACACAGCATTGAGAGTGTGTCAAACACAGTGTCGAGCGCCGTCAAGACCTCCGCCACCTTTGCTGGTAACGCCTTCTGGGTGGTTATTACCTCTAGTTTGCTGTTGGGTGTGCCCTTAGCATTGTCCATTATCAGCGAGCAACAACTCATTGAGATGGAAAGAGAGATGAAGCTGACCCAATCTACCAATGAGGTAAGTTTTCCAAAAAAATTTTAATTGTAAATTTATACTAACGTTTCTTTAAGGTCCTTGCTCCTGGTGCCGAGAGCGGCTTCCAACAACCTCCCACTGGTGCCAACTAAATTAATCCTTACTGACTGTAAATATATATATCTCTATCTAAGAATCTTCTTTTTTCTTTTTGCTATTTTTTTTTTTTTACTGGACTTTTTGGTGCTTGATCCGAAGGCAGTAAATATCAAGATATGTAGTGATTTCAATAATCAACTCTGCGACGAAAAAGCCATAAACAGCCATGGTTAAACCAAAGCCCAACCAAACAAGCGCGCTTACGGTCTTGAGCGGGTCCCAGCCCCAACCTTTAACGCCAACAATCTGAATGACTACGGCAAGTGTTGGGTAAACCATGAGCGGATTAGTGACGGGAAACTTTTGACTTGTGACATGTGCGGTGATGATCCGGCCAACGCTAAGAGCAACGGAAAAACCGACAGTCAAGGTGAAAGGCAAAAGTAAATAAGTATGTAAAATGTAGGTTGACGAACTGGCCCAGATGACAAGCGAAACGTAGAATAGAACAAAAGGAATAACACCGGTAAGAGCAGGACTTACGGGAAGCTTTTTCTGACGTCTTGATGCAATGACATTACCAGCGGCTGTCAAAATGTTGAAAGAAAGAGCAATAGCTGAAATAACGAGATAAATGTCCAGTACACTTAACTCGCGGTAGCTCTCAATAAACTCAGGAACTTCAGAAACACCCAACAATTTAAGCGCAGGCTCACTCCAAAATCCAGGTCCAAAGTACGCAGTAGTCAAAAAAAGGCCGCAAACAATAATGATACCCTCTACCGGACCTGAAAAAAAGGACAAAAAAAGAGTGCCAGTGTGGTACTCCTCCCAAGTGCTCAGGTAAAAATTGCAGAGAGTGCCAAACTGAGCAATAAAGACAGGCCAGCCATAGCCAGTGTTGGCAGCAGCACAGAAGATCAAAACGCCAAAAGAGGTATTAACAGCATCTACGCAATGGTCAAAAAGCTCGCCGAGCGGGCCGCTTTGACCAGTACGGCGACTAAAAACATTAAAAAAAAAACGTTAGAAAATGTCGTAAGGAATACATTGACCATCAAAATCCAACCAACAACAAACTTACGCTTGACCACCATCGCATGCATCAAAAGTCTGATAAAGGAAAAGACCCACAGCATAAGAAACATAGACCCAAGGAGAACAGACTTGGTCAAGAGTTGGATTTACGTAAAGAAGCGTAATTAAATTACACACAACAAACGAAAAACCCATGAGAGTTACCTAAACATAAATTAGCAAATCAAAATTTAATGTTGATCTATTAACAAGTGGGAATGAGTACCATATTAGGGCTATGATAACAGTTAGAAAACATATTCAATTGATAAAAGAATGATAAAAGAATACTTACGCAAGCCATAACGGAAAGAGCGTTACAAACCAACGCCAGAAAGGACCCAAAACATGTTTTGAAAGCAGAGAGTTATCTACGGAAGAATATCTAAATGGGTGCGGTTAGCGATACCGATTGTAGATTGAAGCATTGAGGTGTGAGTAAGCATACTTGTAGTTTTTGAGACCGGGAAGAGCCTCTTTACGCAAAAAAACACCCATTTTCTTAGTGAACGTGAATCTTTTTTATGCAGCTAGGACAAAGAAGAAAGAAAAAAGAGATTGGTTGAAGTAGAAGAAAGGTGATGATAAGGCTTGAATTTTTTTTTCCATTATTTTTTATTTATTTTTTTTTTTTTTCGTGCGTTTGTAGACTTTAAACCCATTTGCAATTTGTTGTTGCATTAGCAGGATGGTTGGGACCACAATACAGATTGGAAAAATCCGTTTCGAGGAAGTTAGTAAGTAATTATTTAAATAAACACACTTAAAACATTGTATATGAGATATAGACCTGTAGCTCATATTTTAAATAATTTTGACTTTCACGTGACCTTTCTTGGCCAATAATTCTGTTTGATATTGTCACGCCTCCCTTGTTTATTTAGCTTTCATCCACGTGTGCGGCGCTGTTCTCTCTGACTGGCTTGTTCTTATATATTTTTAACCCTTTTACTATGGTATAGGTCTTAATAGTCATGTTGCTTAACCCATTATAGTACTCGTCTTAACCCATTAAATGCTATTGAACCCGTTCTAACTCTTTTTAACCTTTTTTTGTATTATCTTCAACTCCAATTTACTATGGAAATAAACCAATATACATAAAAAAAAAGCAGACAAAAGAGTCCTCCCAGCTTAACCCTTTCCCTCGTGCCATTTGAATCGCCAGGTTAGGCTGCTTTCAAACAAAAAAAACACAAAAAAAACAAGCATTTTAAAAGCTGTCAATAGCTGTTGCTTTACATAAAAAAAGATTTCTTTTTCTATTGTTTTTATTTTTTTTATTTTTATATTTTTCGATTTTATTTTTTTTCACTTTCTTCTTTTTTTTTTTTTTGTTCTACTCTCGATCACTCAAGACTATATCATTGCATAATGAAGTTCGGTGCTCAATTAAAGTCTTCTCTTATCCGGTATGTATACATACATATATACTTGCTCTGTTATCTGTCACCTCTGTTATAATTATGCTAACATTATTCTAGAGATTACTACTATTACTATATCACTTATGATGATCTAAAAGCTGACCTCAAAAAAACTCTTTCTCTTAATAAAAAGTGGACTGAAAAAGACGAAGAACGTTTTGTCGGTCTTCTTGAGTCTGAACTTGACAAGGTCTACACTTTTCAGCGCGTCAAGTCTGGGGAAATTACCCGCAGAATCAAGGACGCTGAGAATGATGTCAATTCGGTTGTACGCGCTATTGAGTCCGAGGATCCACCAGAGGAGCAAGAATTTGAGGACTTGGAAGAAACTCTTTCTGACATTATTGCGGACGTTCATGACCTCGCCAAGTTTACTCGTTTGAATTACACAGGTTTCCAGAAGATCATCAAGAAGCATGACAAGCAGACTGGCTGGATTCTCAAGCCTATTTTTTCCGTTCGTCTCAACGCTAAACCCTTTTTCAAAGATAATTACGAGGCTCTTGTGGTCAAGATTTCTAAACTATATGATCTTGTTCGCACTCGTGGTAACCCTGTCAAGGGTGATTCAGCTGCCGGCGGCGCCCAGCAGAACTTTGTGCGTCAAACCACAAAGTATTGGGTACACCCCGACAACATTACTGAACTCAAGCTTATTATTCTCAAGCATTTACCTGTGCTTGTTTTTAACGCTAACAAAGAGTTTGAGACTGAAGATTCTGCCATTACCTCCATCTACTACGATAACACTGACCTTGATCTCTACAAGGGCCGTTTGGAAAAGACTGAAGGCGCTGAGGCCATTCGTCTGAGATGGTACGGCGGTATGAAGACCGACCAGATTTTTGTCGAGCGAAAGACCCATCGTGAAGACTGGACTGGTGAAAAGTCTGTAAAGGCGCGTTTCACGCTTAAAGAGAAATACGTCAATGATTTTATGAAGGGTAAATACACTGTCGAGCAGGCGTTTGAAAAAGCCCGAAAGGAGGGAAAGAAATCGATCAAGGAGATTCAGTCACTTGAAGCGCTTGCTCGTGAAGTGCAGTACACCACTATTACTTCCAAGCTGCGCCCTGTCGTGCGCTCATTTTACAATCGTACTGCGTTTCAGTTGCCTGGAGATGCCCGCGTGCGTATTTCGCTTGATACAGAACTTACTATGGTTCGTGAAGACAATTTTGATGGCGTCGACCGTACGCATGGCAACTGGCGTCGTATGGATATTGGTGTCGACTGGCCGTTCCGTCAGCTTCCTGAGAAAGATGTGGAACGTTTTCCTTATGCTGTACTTGAAGTCAAGCTGCAGACGCAACTTGGTCAGGAGCCACCACAGTGGGTGCGCGAACTTGTTTCTTCGCATCTTGTTGAGGCTGTTCCCAAATTTTCAAAGTTCATTCACGGTACTGCGACACTATTGCCCGACAAGGTTGATCTGATTCCTTTCTGGTTGCCTCAGATGGATGTCGACATCCGCAAGCCGTCTACTAACAATTATGGTATCGAGCGGCCTGCGCACTACGGCTCTTCTGTCTCAGGCTCTGATAATTATGATGATGATGATGAGGAAAACATTGGTTTTGATGGTGTTGCCGGTGAAACTAGTGGTAATTTGTCCGTGCGTTTTGACAGTCGTGCGCCTCTTACCGACGCCGACGAGACCACCACTTTGCTTGAAAATAACCAGTCTAGCCGTCACTACGCCCGTGACTACAATCACCTTCCTGCTGTTCTTAACAAGTTTTTGGCTACAACACAACCTATTGTTAACTGGTTCCATGATGCATTCCTCAACGATACTAAGGTGTCGACTATTCCTGACGGCACTGTATTTATCTCTAATATCACAGTCCCCAAGGGCAAACGCATTAGTGTTCCCGTCCGGGTCGAGCCCAAGGTTTATTTTGCCAATGAGCGCACATTCTTGTCTTGGGTGGAGATTGGAATCGTACTGGGCGCTATTGCTGGTGGTTTGCTCAACTTTGGCAATGGCCCTGCAGTACAAGCTGCCGTTGGATTCTTTTTGACTGCAGTACTGACAATTACGTATGCCATTGGCTTGTACATTTGGAGAGTTTACAATATTCGTACTAAGCGTGCCGTACGCTATGACGACCAGTTTGGACCTACCGCCATTTGCATTGCGCTTGCTGCTGCCACTGGTGTCAACTTTTTCTTCCAGCGCAATGCGTAATAATTTAATTTTTTTTTTTTGTATCATTTCTTAAAAAAAAAAAAAGAAAAAACCAAAAAAGCCGTGATCTACTGTATTTTAAATAAGTTATTCTGTTTTTATTATTTTTTATTCTCATTGTTTTTTTTTTTTTTTGCTTTTTCATATAAACTTAATACACAACTAATTCCCAAGTATTATCTTGTTTACATCTCTTAGATATATATATTAAAATTTAAAGTTAATACTTCTCATAACCGTCAGCTTCCAAACGCTCGGTCTTCTTGAGCACTTCCTGCTCCATGTTGATGTTGTAAGCATCAATCTTATTACGATACTCAGGCACAAAGGCACCCAAAATGCGAATAGCAAGTAATGCAGCATTGGTCGCATTGTTGATAGCAACAGTCGCAACTGGAACACCACGAGGCATCTGGACAATAGAGTGCAATGAGTCAACGCCGTCAAGAACGGAGCCCTTGACAGGAACACCAATTACAGGCAGCGAAGTCATAGCAGCAACCATGCCGGGCAAGTGCGCAGCGCCGCCAGCGCCCGCAATGATGGCCTTGAGACCGCGAGCAGCGGCTTCAGTGGCGTATTTTGTCATGCGGTATGGAGTGCGGTGTGCCGACACAATCTTCACCTCAAAAGGTACACCAAATGACTTGAGAATGTTAGCGCCAACAGCCATCACGGGCAGATCGGAGTCAGATCCCATGATAATTCCGACAAGAGGCTGCTGGGAGGTTCCCGCAACCTCACCCTCGGCCGCCGCTAGAGCCTTGGGGACGGGTTCGCCAGTGATAAGTGCAAGCTTGGCCTCGGCCTCAAGCATGCTTCCAGCAACAATGTTGACGTGACCCATCTTACGGTTAGCACGAGTGCTTTTGCCATAAAGATGCACAATAGCACCAGGCGTCTCGAGCGCGCGCTTGCAAATCTTAAGTTCCTCATTTGGCTTGTCATCACCGAGAATATTCAACATGATGGCTTTGGTGCCAGGGGTAGACATTGTCGCAAAGTTTTTAGGCAAGGGGAGACCGACCACAGCACGGACGTGGGCTTCGAACTGAGAAGTGACACAACCGTCGATTGTGTAGTGACCGGAATTATGAGGTCTGGGAGCGATTTCATTGAGAAGGATAGTTCCATCATCGAGCAGGAACATCTCAACACCGTAGATGCCGGCACCTGAGAAGGTCTTAACAGCGTTCTCAGCAAGCAGTTGTGCTTTAGTCAAAAATGAGTCAGCAACTCTTGCAGGAGCAAAGACCCTTTCGCAGATGTTATTCTTTTGCACGGTCTCAACGGTAGGGTATGAGTAGACCTCGCCGTCAAGCGATCTGACGACCATGACAGCAAGCTCGTGAGTAAAACGAGCAAACTTTTCAGCATAAAGAGTTCTGTCATTTAGGAACTTGAGCGCGGCCTCGACGTCCTTCTCAGTATCAACAACAAAGTTTCCTCTACCGTCATAGGCGTTAAGTCTTGACTTAAGCATGTACGGGTAACCAAACTTAGCTCCCGCAGCTTTAAGACCCTCAATAGAAGGCTCAACGGGGACAACCTCAGCAGTAGCAATACCGTGTTTGATCAGGTGCACCTTTTGGTTGTACTTGTCCTGGATAAGTTTAATGGTGGCAGGCGACGGGTGCACTGCAACCTTACCTTGCTTCTCGATGGCATCAAGAACGTCGGCATTGACATGTTCAATCTCAATAGTAAGAACATCACATTTAGAAGCAAGTTGCGCAATAGCTTCAGGGTCGGTAAACGAGCCATTAACGTGAGTATCAAGTGCGTTGATCTGTTTGGCCGGCGAGTTTTCGCCGTCAAGAATCACGGTCTTGATGTTAAGACGGTGTGCAGCCTCGACCATCATACGGCCTAGCTGACCACCACCAAGAATTCCAAGAGTTTTGCTGTCCATTATGAAAGTTTTTAAGTATTTATAAGGTGCAATATTAGTTGCTTTCAGGCAGATATAGAAGGAAGAAGGGTCTTTTGATTGAAATCTTTCTTTCTTTTTTTTTTTTTTTTTTTCTTGTTCCAAATAGTCAAGGATGGCTCGGGGCGGCTCGAAGACTCATTCGTTGCTGTGACAACATTCACGTGATAAAATAGCCACATTCAGACATACTGTCAACGAAACCTCCGTCTGGGCGACTCAAGAACATCGCCAATTCAGCAACTCCCCCCAAAAATATATCAACAAACATAACAAGTAGTCAACTCCCCACTAAACACTGTTAGATGTCTGAAACACCTCTTGTGCCTTTTCAACCTATAGAGGATCAAAAAGAGAATATTCAGCCTTTGCGCGAGGGCCGCTCTGCTGCTGCTCTTGTTCGAGTTTTTGCAGTGCCGACACTCGAACTGCGTGAGTCGCAGGAGAAAGAACGCGATCAGCATGAGACAAAAATTTCTGATACAGCAGATTTAGATGATCCACTACAGCCATTTCTTGACTACATTGACTGGGTATTGGAAAACTTCCCAGTCGGTCAAAATGCTGAGAGTGGGCTGATACAGCTACTCGAGCGCTGCACAACCCAGTTCCGTGACACATCATATTATAAAGACGATCCACGTTACTTGAAAGTATGGACGCGATACATTACTTATTCAGACGCGCCACGTGAAATGTTTGTCTATATTGCGCGCAAAGATATTGGCAAAAACCTTGCACTGTTTTACGAAGAATACGCAGAATACTTAGAAACAAACAACAAGAGACTACAAGCAAAGGAGGTCTATGAGACAGGAATTCAATTAATGGCACGGCCAATTGCACGTCTCAAGCGCAAATACAACGAATTTCTTGATAGACTGGCTGCTCAGCCACTTGCCGCTGACGAGGATGAATCGCCAGCACTTCCTGTAGCGCGTGCCGCATTGTCAGTCAAAGAATCAGCTACTACTTTGTATTCACCCGGTGAGGGTTCATCAAGCGCGGCTGGTACGCGCTCACCACGAGAAAAGTTGCTGGTATTTAACGATCCTACCAACAAACATACCGAAAAATCTGGCGGTGCAGTGCTTAATAGCGGTGGTTGGGGATCTATCGGTTCACTGGCAGCTCGGCGCAAGGAAAACACCATGGAAGCAAAACCATGGGCAGGCGAGACTTTAGAATCGACTGTGCAGGCTCCAAAGACCAAAATGGCTATTTACAAGGATCCCGTAAGTATCTTTTTTTTTTTTTTTTTTTTTTTCCTCCTTTTCTTCAGAGACAATGATTTTAACAATTCTTCTATAGAAACCTCAAAGTGGGCTGAAACAACCAGAGCATATAGCAGGCAAACGGCCAGAGCATATTGCCATCGCTCTAGATTTTTTAAATGATGGTCATGGCGAAGAATATTGTCTTGAAGAAGTGCTAGCGCGGTCGCGTAAAATTTTAGATGTGAAGTTCCCCCTTCCGATACAGATGGTTTCACTTAAAGATGAAGATGATGATATCCCGCCACGACCAGCATCGCCCACCATGACAATGCACACTAAAGCTGCCACAGAGGAAATTTATGAAATGTTCAACCAACCGTTTCAAAGTCACAGCACCGATGAAGATACATCAGAGGATGACCAAGGCTTTGGTGTTAATTCAGACCTTTCTGACTGAGCTTTTTTAATATATTAAAGTTCTTTTTTTTATTGTTTATTATTAATGTAATGATTTTTTTTTTATTCAGTTACAACTTTGGTAGTAGGTATTTCTATTGTGTGGAAGTTTTCAACAAATCACCTATCAACCTGTAATTCCAAATATTCAAGAGCCTTCTTCACTGCCTTCATGAGTTAATCTATTCTATTGTTCAAGCAGTATTTGCCGCAGAAAAACACTCATGTTTATTTTTAAACATCACTCTTCTTTCATGATCTCTCAAAATTGAACCTCACTTACTTTACTTTGTTTATTGAATTGAAATTAAGAAAAACTTACAATTAAAATTCAAGTGAAGTAGTAGTTCTCCATGACGGTTTTAAAACTCTATCAATCTGATATGGAGCAATGAAAAACTATATGGAAACCAGTGAGATAATTTTAGACAAGAATAATACATTGCTAAAAAAAAAAAAAAATCAGAAACTGTCAAAAATTGTGATGCTAACAAGAAGTTAATTTGAGAACGATAAACAAAATAAATTGAATAATAACAGCAATTTCTATAAATTCCTTTTTTTTATTTAAACAAAAACAAATTTATTCCCTTTTTCTTCCTTTTGCAGTGATTTGGCTAGCTCTACCTTTTAAATAAGGCGCTAAACAAAAAAAAGGCCTTGTGAGCTTTAAGAAGCTACTCAACCGGTTTTTTTTTAAATCAAAGATAGTATCACCATTTAGCTACCGTAAAATTTTTATCAAAAACAAGATGATTGAGACAAAATCTCTATGAATGATATTTGTTTCATTCAATGTTTTTTTTTTCATACACGTTTATCACAGAGAGTCAACACTAAAAAAACATAAAGGAACTTTTACTGTATTACTGTTTCATAAGTTAATGGTTTCACTTTATTGCTTTTGTGGTTTAACATAAAACTAGAATAGTTAAACATTATTATAAGGCATATATATAGATTTTTTGGGCAATAAAATATAAATAATCATGATAATTTTTTTTATACATATGGTATTCCAGTTTCAAACATAATTCTTTAAAATTTTGGTTTTTATTTTTCAAGAGTATTTTCAAAGTAAGCTGTATCCTTCATGTATTTACGTCTGTTTTCAAAAAAAAAAAAAAACAACAACGTTTTTTTAGGCAAAGATTTTTAAAAACCAGGAAATCATTTAATAGATTAAAATCAGAAATAATATTGATGCACGACTTTGAAATTATTAAAGTATATACCTGTTTTTTTTTGTTCATGTTAACTATTGTCAAAGTTTCTATATATTGTCATTACATCGCTCCTACGCCTAAACAAAACTTATAAGATCCTGTTTCTAACAAAATTCAACTCACCAAAAGTCTGATTTGCTCAAATTAAATTTTTTTTAAAATAATATAAATTTTAAGACAAAACTTGATTTTATGAAGATAAATGTGAAAAAATTCTTTTTGTTGACTTTGAATCAAAAAATGTACAGAAATCACAAAATCTGATAGATTAACTACGATAAAGACATTATATTTGAAAACGTTCACCTTCATGAAACTTTGAAAATGGCTTTGTAAATTTATTTTAATAATTTTGGTAGCTAACAGAGCTGAATTCTCTATAAACTAAATTATGTAGTGACAGACACTTGAAATACATGAAAACTGTTAACTTGGAATTAGTATAAAAATTAAGAAGAAAAAACTTCACTTCATTTTTAACCATGAAAACATTATTTACCAAAATTTTGTTTCCAACATTTTTTCAAACAACAAAAAAAAAAATTTACATTGAACTAACACTTATAAAATTTAAAAGACCAATATAGATGACAAGGCGATTTCGATTTTTGTTACTCAAGGTTAACCGGTGCTAACTGATAAAAAGTTCTATATATATACACATACATAAAAAAAATACTGTACAATTTCGCTTTGTACAGATTTGCATCCAATGAGCACCCAATGCTTGAAGTATCAACCTTCAACTCTGTAAAAAAAAAAAAAATTAAATTTCTAAATCTCATCCATTTTCTCTTGGCTCATCAGACAGAAGAAAGACTACTGAGTAAATCATATGAAAATAATGAACAATACTTTTTATTATAGCCTCGGTAAAATCCAATGTATTTTTTTTTTTTTTTTTTAGATTTTTGTTAAAGTAATACTTGCTTCAGACACTCTTTAGTTAATTGCAATGATCAAAAAAAGTTAAAAGGTACAAAAGTAAAAAAGTAACAAAAGAAAAATAATTATGTAACTATGTGATGTAAGGAAAATAAACAGATTTTTTATTTATCTATCTTAGAAGAAAATAAAAGGCATTTGCCAATGATAGACTTCTTGAAAATAAAGTAGACAGTTTGTTAAATTTAAAAAAGTATATAAACGTATATATGATAGGTTCACAATATAGGTCAATTTTTGACGAGTAAAACTAGCAAGTATAAACTCAACCCCTTTCCGGAAAAACTACATGAGGTGGAAAATAAAGTTTTTTTCATAGGGTTTAGTGAACTGGTATTCTTGAAGACTTGAAACAAGATCTCAGTACGATATCTTCTCATGGGCCATAGGGAAAATCTGTTTTTGAGGTCTTGGAAAAAACTTTCAGAACAATTTAAAATTGGCTTAGTGTTTATAGCCAGTTGTACTCATTTAAAAAAAAACGAGTTAGAAAGACTAATTCTTTTAATATTGGAGTTAGCATAAATCTAATCGTGGTATCTACAATAAACCCCTCAAACAGCATTTAAGGTATTCCATTTTCCTTAGACTTGTACTTAGTTTATACTAAAATAAACGCTCATGAAAAAAAAACAAAATATCAATTAACAGATGCAATACACGTGCGTTGTTTTTTTTCTATGCAAAAGCTTTATCAACCAGAACTGATTAAAAAAGGTCAGTGTTGAAGAATAGACCCCGTAATATGAATCACATGATATCGTTTTTTGTTAACCCTTTGGGACTGCTGCTTTGGCAAATCCAAGGAACATAAGCTGATGAATGATGTCATGATAATATACGTATCAAGTAATTAGTATAGAAAATCTGTCTTATACAAATAAACCTGTGAATAGGCTGTAGTTTTGCACATTAAAAGTTGACTATCTCAAAATTTCTAGCTAAAATAGTATTATCTAGAGCCAAAAACAGGTGTACAATTTATTAACTTGATAAATTACTTTCGATGACGTGAGTTTATATCACTAGTATCGATTTTTATTTAAATCAACTAAAACTTTTCTACGTTAAAATATACATTTGAGTTAAAACAAATATTTACAAAGATCTTATACAAAGATTGAAATTTTGTTTGAAAGGTCTTCTGAATAATATCTATGAGTAGAAAAAAAAATTGTTCGGGTTATAAGAAATGTGAGATTTTTGGGGGAAAAAAAATTGTTGAACAGTTGCAAGTACAAAAAGCAAGAGGCTTAACAATCAAAAAAAAAAGTAGTAATAATAATAATGATGATAATAATAATAATAATAATAAAATATAAATAATAATAATAATAATATAATAATAATAATAATAATAATAATAATAATAAAATAATAAAAAATAATAATAATAAAGAATAAAAATAAAAAGTTTAAAAAAAAAATATTTTTCTTTTTTTTTTTTTTTTTTTGCAATTGAAATGACTTGCAAATGTTGATATGTGACAACTTTATAATTTATTTTACACTTGTAACATTTTGAAATAATAACATCAGACAATCAAACTCAAAATCCATTCATCATTAATTTTCATGTTTTATAAATTTAATTTAAATTCATTGAATGGAATGGTTCGAGTAAAAGATTCAACATTTTGGTTTTAAAGTATTAAAAAAACTAAATACAAATTTATTGATTGTATAAAAATGTGATCCAATAATTTCAGAACGAAAAAAAAAATAATTTGTAACATGTTTACTTGTGTGTTTATAACATTCAGTTAAAATTTGAAATAGTTTTTTCTTACTAAAATCAATGATACAAAAAGTTGATGGACAAAAATCTACCTGAATATGAAAATAATACAATAAAATTAAGTGAATCAAAGAATGAATCAATAAGTAAATGTATTTAATATTAGAGTGGTTTGAAAATCATATACTAATATTCAATGATAAATCGATAGAATAAATAAAGCCGATGAAATTTTATTTTTTCATTCTATTTTTATAACTTATACATTTCATAAGTATAGCCAATCTGGTTGTATCATGGTTGAAAATCTTTTGTTTCATATATTTTTGGTTCGTGAACAGTTTAGCATCGTCGATGAAAACTGGAATCAAAGTGTAAATGGCACAGAAATAACCAAATTATTTAAGTCGTGTTTTACTTTTTTTTTTATTACTTCTATTCTATGAAACTCAAAGTCAGTTATGAGAATAATGAACTGATATTGGTGGTTGTCTTTTTTCAGTTATCAAAATTATTATAAACAGGAAACATACTTGACTCACAGAATTTTAATAAAATAGGTATATTTTCAATGAAAAATTAGAGCTTTATAATAGTTGAATATCACAAATTTGAAAATGTGAATATAAATTTATAGATCATATGTAACCTGTATGCATGTATACTGGCAGCTATTTAGATAAAAGAGTAGCCTTTTCGTTTTGCTCATCATCTTCACTCTCCTCCTCTTCACTACTTTCTTCCTCCCCGCTACCATCTTCTTCACTTCCTTCTTCATCTTCAGTACCTTCTTCTTCCTCCTCCGAATTTTCTTCACCGCTACTGCTCTCATCTTCGCCGCTACTTTCATCTTCACTGCTGCTTTCATCTTCACTACTAGTTTCTTTGTTTTCTGGAACATCGGCAAAAAACTCATCAAGAGTCTGTTCTTTGAACTTCTTAGGAGCTTCAGGTATAGGAGGATTGTAGTTACTTCCAAATGCAGTTGCTCCTGATTGATTTTTTCTGGCAGCAGAAGCAGCAGAAGAAATATTGCTGATACTGGTAACAGGCTCAGTTATAGGTCGAGGACTGATTTCATCGCGGCAACTAGAATCAACTCTCAAAGGGCTATCTTTTGCCGTCCAGTTGGAAAGTCTCTGAAATCCATCAACAGGGTGACCAAGTACAAGACTGGCTGATCCCAAAATAAGATCAACAATGGGTGTAGTAGTTGTAACAACAGTATTCTCTGATGATTCAGACGTATTTTTTTTCTTAGGTCCAATCATAATTTCTCGTAAAGAAGTCACCGGGCAAGGTTTGGGAGCTTGCAGTAAAAGTGTAGCAAGATCAGTACTAGCTGAAGATGTTAACAAAGTACTAAAAAGACGAGCGCGGTCGCGGGTATCGTAATTAGAATCGTACTTTGCCAGTAGCATTATATATGAAAATAGTTTAGGAATGGAGTTTTCAGGACTATTTACAATTGATGCAAAGTCAGTAGAATCGTCAGATTTATTTCGATCAAGATAATAGGAGAACACTTTGGCAGCAAGAAGAACAACCTGATACCGAACATTCGATGGTTCACTCGCAAAAGTCTTAGCAAACTTACGAAGAACATCAGGAGCAATTTCATAAGCAATACCAGCAAACTCACCCACAAGCCAGATAATTGTTTCTTTAGCAGAATCCACAACCACCTTATCAAGCAATTGTGCCAATCTAGCTACTGTAGTAATATGGGCATTTGGATTTTTTAAAATAATAAACCTGACAACGCTAAGAGATTCAGAAACCAGAGCAGGATTAGGTGACTTGACCTTTTGAAGAAGCCACTTTAATATGGAAGTATTCTCAGTAACATCAATGCATCTTCCGACAGCTTGTACACTTTGCACAATTATATCATCGTTATTGAATGTCAGGGCATAATACTTGAGCTCTGAAACAATTATATGTGCATTGTCCTTTGTGCACAAAAGTGTCAAGATTTCCAATTTTAGTTTGGAGATAAGAAAAATATCGTCAGGGAAAAGAAAAAAATGTTTAATAAACGGTGCAAACGCTTCACGCCTAGTAAGAGCCATGACTTTAATATTGATTAATGCAAGATACTGTAGCGAAATATCACTCCTAAGTAATTGAACTACTGGACCAGCCACCTGGTAGTCGTTAAACACTTTCAAAGTGCCAAGATGATAATAAACTTGAGCAGCACTAATGATCACGGCACTGTTTCTGCTGTAAAGAAGTGGCCTGGCCGAAATAAACAATAGCTCCAGATCAGGATCAAGATTTACCTTCATTAAATTTGAGGAGAGATATTCATGCGACTTGAGGTCTTCATCAAAATCATCCTCATCATCGTCAAAGGGTTCGTATTGCTGATTCTTGTCGTTAAAAAAGGGATCTAGTTCGTTTTTATGCTCTTTATTGGTCGCTATAAAAGTGTCAGGTTTAGGTAAAAACAATCTAGCGTACTTGACAAGTAATTCGAGAGCAGCGATTTGACCCCATTCGTTAAGTTGTGGAAGCATACGGCATATTCTTCTATAAACAGGATGAAGAAGATCAAATCTATTGGTAAAAGATTGGCTCAATGTGATCAAGGCAGAACTAACAACCTCAGGATTCGAATCACCAAGAAGAGTTTGCAGAATCTCGAGCAACATTTCAGAGTTAGAATGATCAAGTTCGTTACATTTATGAATGGCGACTGCTGCAGCTCTTCTAACAAGGGGAGACAGGTCAGTACAGCTTTTTTTGATACCCAAACACACAATTTGAACTATTGACGGCACCCTAATTGAAGAAATGACGCGCATTGCCAGCGATCTGATAACAGCATTTTTGTCAGAAAGCGACTTTTGGATCGCGTTAATTGACAGCAAGGCTAGATCTGGATCGTGGTCGGCATACCGAACAAGAAAAATATAAACCAGTTTTCGAATTTCAAGATTTGGCGAGGCGACATTTTTGATGACACTCGGAAAAAATTCCACTGCCTCATGTCCCCTAGACATATGTGCAATAACCTGTTTTAAACCCGAAAGTTTTTCGCGATTACTGAGACTGTTAAGAGCTTTAATGATATCAGCAGGTTTTGAAAGATTTTCATTCATGAGTTTGGCAGAAACCGCATTTGCGGCCTCAAGCGTTAGCTCGCGAGCAGATTGAAGCATTACGCCGAGCTTGGGGAGCGAGTCGGCCATTTCGGATGCTGGTGATGGTAAAACGTAGTGACTGGTGGTGGTTTTACAAGAAATGATGTTGGTAGAATGGTAAGGCAAAACAAATCTAAACAAAAAAAAAAAAAAATGAAAACATAAAAAACAAAGCAGCGCATTTACAATAGAACATTACATACTCTGCAACCCGGCCATTAAAACGGGTCTTCATACGGGTCCTCCTCATCGTAGTCATCGTCTTTCTCAAATTCATAAATAATTGCACCTCCTTGTGCGCCGCCTTGGCCGACTTCTTGCGCTTGCAGGTAAGGCAAATCGACTTTCTCTCGCGCCACCTTCTGCTTGTCTGTAGTTGTTAAATTAAATGTCGTCAATCCCTTTAATAATGCCTGATCCTCAGCTCCGTAAACACCTGTGTCCTCAGTCTCCTTCTTGGGTACCACGTACCGAATCTCGTGCGTCTTATAATTTACAATGTATGTTGCGTCGATAGAACGCCCAGACTTGCGGCGGTGAGAAAGATGTACCTGAAACTCAGACGTATTACAAGCCTTAGGAGGCAAAACGAATTGTTCTACCTGAGCCGCTAGGCCTTCTTCCTTATGAACATCATTTGTTGACATCTGTGAAACCTGTAGCACCGCCGTTGCAAAATATGATAGCAGCGTTACTGTTGATGGATAGAACGAACTTTTTTCCTTAGACGGGTTCGACGGGACATCAGAGTGATAGGTCGCTACGAGAGAAGAGTTAGGACCGATCAACGGCATTAAAAATGATGTGAGCTGCTCAGGCTCAATATAAGCAAGTGAATCAATAAAAATGATGTTTTCTAGACAGTTAGCCGACTAAATATCAAATTCTTAGGGCATAGACATACTTGACTGAGGCTTCAGTGCTGATTTGACGGCACTTTGAATAGCAGATACCGAAAGATCACGACAATCTATCACCTTATTAGCCCGTTCATGAGCTTTGCGGATTTCAAATGACAAAAAGATAATGTTGGCGTCCTATACCGGAACATAGAGGTTAGATTTAATTTACTGGCAGACTTTCATGGAACATACTTTTGGAATTTTGTGAAAAAACTCGGCTTCTAGATACCGACTAGACTGAGCAATAGTGTCAAGAATAAGAATGAACGGCGAGTGGTCTCGAAGACCAAGCAACCGGGATAAAATTACAGACTTTTGCTGATGGACTGCAGTGGACATTGCACTTAAAGCTGAGGTTCCGAAGTTTGAAAGTCCAAAGGCAAGAATTTTTTTTTTTTTTTTTTTCAAAAAAAGCAAATTTGTTTCTTCCAGCTTTTCCTCCAACCTTCTCTACAAACATCCATGAACATTTTGACTACGCAATGGGTGTCAGAGGACTATGGGAAGTTGTCGCTCCCGTAGCACGACCGGTAAAGCTAGATGCATTGGCATCAAAGCGACTAGCTATTGATGCGTCTATTTGGATTTACCAATTCCTTAAAGCAATGCGAGATGGTGAAGGCAATGTTCTCAGACATGCTCATATCGTTGGCTTCTTTCGACGAATTTGCAAGCTTTTATTTTTCGGAATCAAGCCCGTTTTTGTTTTTGATGGCGCTGCTCCAGCTCTTAAAAAAAATACGATCATGCAACGACAGCAACGGCGCCAATTTAAAGAAGAGAGTGCCACGAAAACCGCCACCCGACTTCTTGCATTGCGTCTCCACAAGCAGGTAGCATTACAAAAAGAAAAGGGCAAAGCTATAAACGAAAAGATTGAGCCAAATAAATTTGATACAAATAACAATGAATTGGCTTATTTAGACGAGGTGAGCCTACCAAAGGATCAACGTCATACCGTTAATGTTGATGGTGGCAAACGGTTAACAAAGTACGACCAATACTCGCTTCCCGAAATTGACCAAGAAGAACTCAGTAAATTATTAGAGCGAAACGATCCTCGACTGATGACAGCAGAAGAACTTGATGAATACGCTGATGAGTTTCAATCAGAAGTGAGTAGTGGTCTTTACGATGTAAGTGACAAAAGTTTTTCAAGACCTAGATAGCAGTTCTAACACATTTATTTAGACAAGCAAAATTGACTTCAATTCAGAGGAGTTTAAATCATTGCCCATTACGACTCAATACCAACTTTTGAACACGGCTCGACACCGTTCACGACTTAGAATGGGCTATACAAAGGAGCAACTTGAAAAAATGTTTCCTAATAAATTCGAATTTTCTAAATTTCAAATAAATCGTGTGGCTCAGCGAAACTTTCTGACTCAAAAAGTTATGAATGTCGTTGGCATGGACGATGGAACTTCTGGAAAAAGCCAAAGAATTGCCGGTTCTAAGGACTCTGAGTACATGCTTCAGAAGAACGCGAATGGTTGGACTCTCGCTTTGCAGAACGAAAACAACGGAGTTGTCAAAATTGAAGTCGACGAAACACAAGTGAGAAGGGGCGATAAGATTGCGCCTACTTCTGTAGAAGAGGAAAGCGATGATGACGATGATTGGGAAACTGTTCCAATTGAAAGACAACCGAAAGAAAAAACCCCTGAATTGCCTGAAGCACTTCAAGGTTTTGAATCACAGATTTTGCGAAACCAGCTGTATGAAAAACTGAAACAAGAAGCAGAAGGCCCTAAACCAAAAAACTCATTTTTTGTGTTTGAAGACGAGCCATCAAAAAGCAATGATTCTAAGGCTGCTGAAAAATCAGAGAAACAAAATTTTGTTTCAACTCTTGACAACAAAGATTATGCCTTTGACGACTTTGGAAGCTCAATTTTTACGGAAAGTAAACTAGTGGGTGAAGCAAAGCCTGCAAATAAAAAAGACGAGGAAATACCTAAGAAGAAAAAGGTTGAAGTGTTACCGCCTTGGTTCATCAAAAATGGGTCAAAACCAGATATTGAAAAAGCTGAAAATTCATATGATAATAAGCGTTATGATGAAGACGATGAACTAGTTCCATTTGATCAACTACATCGTGCAGAGAATTTTCCAGTTTATGCAAGTGACAACGAAGAGGAGGGTAAAAAAATGAACCCAGTTATTATTGAGGATTTAAGTGATGATGAAAGCGTGAAGGCAATCAGTGTTAATTCTGAAATCAACTCTAACTCTCAGACAAATGAAATTGCTATTGATTTTGTTACTTCACCTAATAAAGATTTTAAAAAATCCCCCATTCATGAAATTACAGACGAAGCACTAGAAAAGCAAAAAAAGATCGAGCTATCAAATCAAAACACTTTGGAGACTACTGACATGGAAAAAGAGCCGAAGGACTCTCCTTTGTGTATTAACAAAGTTGATAAAACTAGCTCTATTGTTTCTAATACTTCAAAAGAACTTACTTCCTCTTTGTCAATAGAGCCATCTATTGCTTCCCTTGCGCCCAAGTACAGTGAAGAGCACGAGAATGAACTAGCTGAAGAAGATTACAAGTTTGCCCAACAGGAAGAAGAGGAACTCTTGGAACAGCTTGAAAAAGAAAATGAAGAGAACGAGCGGTTTGCACAAGAGCTCAATAAGGAGACACAGATAAGAAATTCAGAAGATTTTGACATTGAAATCAACGCTTTGAAGGAACAAGCCAAAAAGGACCAGAGAGATTCTGATGAGGTTACTCAGGTCATGGTTGATGAGTGTCAAGAATTGTTACGTCGGTTTGGCATTCCCTACATCACAGCACCAATGGAGGCTGAAGCACAATGTGCGATGCTCATGGAATTGTCTCTTGTTGATGGAATTGTGACAGATGATAGTGATTGTTTTCTTTTTGGCGGCAAGCGAATTTTCAAAAACATGTTCAGTCAGAATAAATATGTTGAATGCTATGACGCGACAGATTTGGAACGAGAATTTGGTCTTGACAGAAGCAAATACATCAATTTGGCGCTTTTACTTGGTAGTGATTATACTGATGGAGTTACTGGAATAGGACCTGTCACTGCCATGGAAATTTTGGCTGAGTTTGATGGTGAAGACTCATTGACCAAGTTCAAGGAATGGTGGGAAAATGTTCAGTTAAAAACTGGTAAAAGCAGCGATGAAGTGGTAACTGAATTCAAAAGAAAGTTTAAAAAGAGCTCGGCGACTAAAATTTTTCTGCCAGAAAAGTTTCCAGACCCTGAGGTTCGCGAAGCGTATTTGCATCCTGAGGTTGATCATGATAAGACACCATTTGAATGGGGCACACCAGATTTAGACTCTATCCGAACGTTCATGAAGCAAATGGTGGAATGGAATGACGAGCGCACTGATCAGGTTCTGGTGCCAGTAATCAAAGACATGAATCGTAAGATTCAGGAAGCTAAACAGAGCACGATCAATGATTTTTTCTTAAAGGTGCCAACGAAAACTACGCACACAGGGACTGCAAAAAGCAGTAGAATGAAGAAAGCAATGGAGCGGCTTGGAGAAAAGCATAAGATCCAACGTACCAAGAAACGGGCATTAGACGAAGCTGGTTCCGAATCACACTTTACGAACAGTTCAAAACATCAGAAAACAGCCAAATAACAGGCACAGTTTACACAAATTGAGGTTCCTACAAATTAAATACTAGAAAACTTTTGTCTTTAGTAATATTATATATTTAATTATTTGAAAAAAAGATTATAATGAAAAGTTCAAAGAAGGAAGCAAATGGAAGAAGGTTTGATGAGATTGAAATGCTGCTAGGTGTATTGTCTTTGATTGAAAATAGAAAATACACTACCACGGTATCTAATCGCCAACTTTGACGCACTAAAACCATCATACCAAAAAACTATGACGCCATGGCAAGATGAAACTAGTAAAAGTAGTTTTCATATTTTTAAATTTCTGATCGCCGTCTTGTATTTAGTGGTAAAGGTTCAAGTAAACTAAAAAGGAAAAAAAACTGGGGTGTTGGTCTTGATTCGTGTTATAAATAGAGAATAAAAACAAAAAAACAACAACAACCAAGAACAGGTATTTGAAATAGAATATAATTACATATATACTGAAGTAGCTAGTTATTGTCAGTAGCCATGATATGTTTTGAAGTGATTACTGCCACAATGGCCATATTAAGCAGCCCCAACATGTCGAATGAATTTGGTAACTCATCGAGAAAAATAAATTATAAACAAGATAACTATGAGACTGAGTGTATACTTTAAAGGATAACTGGTGAACACCACAAGCTGATGCTGATTGACTTATAGAATCTGAAGATAACCAGAAAAATTACGTCTTGTTGCTCCACCTGGGATCATTGTGTATTTAAACAATAGCCCAGAGTCTCATGTAAAATGACAAAAATAGGCGGCTGTGCGGCGCATTACAGCTTTTCCATGTATAGGTTTAACCAGCCATTGTTTTATTGTTGTTTGCATCTGTTAGAATACAATGTATGTACTGTATATATAATATTATTGTTAGACTTGAGTTAAAAATAATTCTGTGTTTCCAAGAGTTTGGTAAGCCTATTGTTGAAATCAATTTCTCAGAATTAGATCTCAGTTTGATTATTCATGAATACTATCGTTATTATTCCAGTTGCCCCTGCATTTACCATAAGCCACCATTTTATCAAACAACAAGATTTGAATGTTTACTGTGTGCTCTCTTCATAATTATACCGTCATGTAGTTCAAAGGTTTCAATAAGAAATATTAATGAAAAAGTAAGTTATCATCATTCTTATAGTCATATAATTTCAGGACAATAAACAGATTTTCAGTATATCCATCAACTTTTTTTTTTTTCAATAAATAATATGGTCATAATTGAACCAGCTTCGGTTTGTAGTAAGTCACAGACTTATAATGCGGACCCTTGTTACAGTAATCAGGCTGTGAGTTGCACAAGAATGAGCGACTTGAATGATCAAAGTACCTTTTTTTTCACTTTTATTTTTTTTTATTTTATTTTTTTTTTTTGGTGTTAATAATTTGTAAGACTTGATCATTTACTCCAAAGCTGAATGCATTGAAGGAGTTTGTTTTTATCCATTGTTCTCATAGTAGGAAACTTATGATCCCTTCGAGTCTTAGCAGTGTGAAAAAAAAAAAAAGCATTTGTACTACTTTAACCGAACTCATTAAGTATCACCATTCAACACAAAACTGTTTGATATTTTTAAACAAAATACTTTGCCATTTCAAAAACTAATTTAAACGATACTTAACTGTATAACCAACGTGGTTTTCTGCTTTTATTTGCTGTTTTATTTGAATTCATAGAAACCAATTTACTTTTGGTGCATTTTCTTTTCCTTTTTTGTCCAGCCAAAAGTTTTTTTTTTTTTTTTTTTTTTTTTTTTTTCAATTATATACAGATATTCATAATATGTATTATTTTTATTTAAAAAAAATAATTAAAAAAAATCCTTTTATTGATCTATCTTTCTTTTTCTTTCTCTCTCCTATTGTGCTACTCGGTCAATGTATATCTGACTTTGATCGTGAGCACTTCTACCACCAAACATGCTCTCGACCATAGATTCATCCGCCAAGTCACCCGATACACCGCCCGCGTTGGTAAAAAGACGAGCCACTTTGAGACTTGGCAAAAAGTTCAATCAGCTTTTTCACGAAGATTCTCTGCCAGCTTCAACCGCCTCACCGCAGCGACGCTTTTCTCTCGGCATCTTTTCAAAAGACCGTAAAAATCTTAACAATGTTGCTCCACGGCCATTGTCTGTGGCCACATTTCCAAAGCCAACAAACAATGATATTCGACCTAATAAAGCATCATCTTTTATTATTGATGACTCTGTGCTATCTGAGTCTTTTGATCACTTAAACTTTGATTGTAACTCATTCATGGCTGACTTGCACAAAGCGGATCTAATCACACCTGCTCACGACTTAGAAGTGAATCAATTGTCAAATATTTCCAATGATTCAACCAAAAATTCTCATGTAACAAATTTTGGTCTAGAGACCTCTAACAGCTCTATTGATCAACCCATTGCTGATTTCAACTGTTCTAGGCAATCCACCCCTGAAGCTGAATCTCATAGCCGCCCTTCGTCACGGCGTCAGAGTTTTTCCAACAGCTTTGTACATCGTCGCCGCCCCTCTATCAAACGCTTGCGCTCTACCTCAGCTCACCTTTCACGTAAAGTGAACGACGATAGAGTTGATGATTTCAAGACTCTCGAAACAGAATACAACAGTTTTACTTCTAAGACTGGCATCAAGAAGGCCAACGTGCTGCGGCTGGCACTCCTACCATTTTTGCGACAACAGCGTAGCAGTGTGTTTAATAGCAATGACGTCATGAGCCGCGCCCAAATTTTTCAAAAGTGGTGGATAGAGATTCTAAACGCTCTACGCGACCACGAAAAACCTGTTTCTGGATCAGACCGTGCAGCGTATCTTGAGGGCATTGCAGGGCTGGTTTGCAGACCTGAGTGGCTTGTGAAAGATTTATCGCCGCAAGTGACTAGTATTTTTAAGAGTATGCTTTTTGACACGCTACGTTTTGTTGTCGGAAAATTGTCCCTGAAAACCGTGCCTATATCGGTCTCTGCGTTTGCAGGAAAAATATTGGCATATGCATTTTTTTACGCGCCAGGTGTGGCACCGGTTTTACTACATCTGTTACGCGTTCCGACAACCAACGTACGCCGCATAGTTAAGTCATCCTTTACAAAACCCGATCGAAGGCATGTTCTACTTGCCGACGCCATCAATATTGTCAAACATAGTTTTCCTGATCATCTCAACAATCTCATTGGTTTCAACGATGTTTTCAAAATGACTACTAGGGTTCCACCGTGCCCATCAGAGGTTCCAGATCTGTTAGGTCCATGGATACGTAGATGGACAAATGTTAATAGCGATGTTTTTTTCTCATTCTTTAAGCATTACTACACTATTATTTCACAACTGCTTCCAGCGGGACTTCCTTGGAACGCTCATCTGGCGTCTCCAGGTTTATTAATCATTCATGCATTTATACTGGGTATTTTTGACATTGTTGTCCATCCCAAAACTTCCATCAAGTAAGTATAAACCCTTTCATTATATTTAAAGAAACAACCACTAATAGTTTTCAGAAACACAGATAATACCTTTACGCCAAACTCACATGCGGTTAATCTCGCGCCAGTTATGTACGGTCGCCGTCGTGTGGATCAGCTGAAAATACTTGCTGCTGTACGCGAAATTCTCCACAACGATACTAGCTGTGCGTCTATGTTTGAGGCTTTTGGCACTGAGTTTGAGAAAATTCTGCATGCTGTGGCATTGAAAATTAGCTTGTATGATGTCGGTGCTTGTGTTATCATGTGCGACCTGGTAGAAGAGTTTCTTTCTAGCATTACTCTTTCCAATCCAAACAATAAAGATCAGTCACTGATAGAGATGCAAAATTTTTTTGACTGGGAGTTTTGGATCAGCGTCATCAAAAAACTTCTCTCTGGTGAGAATAGCAATAGTCAGTTGCGGGCACTTGCTTTTCTTTTTAACGTATGGGAGTACATTCCTATTAGTTTGCATGGTTTTGCTGAAGAAAAACGTGACGAACGACCCGAAGAGTACGACATTTTCGATTTATACACTGAAGAACAGGAAGGTCTGCGCTGGAGCTTTTCTGTTTGGTTACTGTCTCCTGAGCTATGGCAGCGATATTTCTGTCACTGGCATTCTTTAGTTCGCGCGTATTATCTTCGGCTGCTATGCTGGCGCATTGCGTCGGTAGGGACTTGTAGCGGCTTAACTTCATCAGTGATATTTAGAAATTATAACTCTGACATTCGGTTTTTACTTGAAAAGCGTCTTGAGTATACTTTTTCACGGTACCAGGCAGTGAGCAATGATAACTCTTACATGGGCAAAGTTTCGAGTCTTCCGTGTGATCCTTTATTACACAGACGCTTGGCTATTGTATACAACCCCGCATGCAACCATGACATTTTGCACAAAGGCGAGGCCAATGAGACGGCCAAGCAAAGACGCATTGATCCTTATGACGTCTTTGACGAAATTGCATATTCATTCCCCACAACTAACAACAGCACCGAAATTAATTTTCATTCAACTAAAAGTGAGAACGAAAATTTGAACCAGAAAGAAAACTTTGGCAATAATCTGAAAAAACGCTGGTCAGATATTAAAGAGAGCAGCAAAGATAACTTAAAGAAGTATTTTACTATATCTAGTGACGATTTTTACAACAGAAGTGAGGACTATCCACCTTCTCTTGCATTTTCTTCCTCTACAATGTCTACGGCATCATATGGGGGCTCCTCTAGTTCGGTGCATTCTACAGAAGATTCTGAAGACGAGCGGCATGTTTCATTAACCTTGAGCTTGATCCCGCCGCCCCCACAGCTGCTACGAAAGCGGCCTGAGATTGTGCGTAGTGTGTTCAAATTTAGTCTTCAGTGTAATAATCAATCAACCCAGCGTCATAACGAAGATATTTATCATTGTAGCAAAAATGGCTACTCGACACATGTGCGTTTCCCACGCTTACCGTTTGACGGTAGCCGGGCTTCTGTTAATGCAAAAATAGAAACTCCAAAATGTGAGGATATTCTTGCAATTGTTAACTCTGAGTTTGAAGAGGCTGGCAGGTTGCACAATGACGATCGGTATTTCAAATATGGTGGTCGTGCACTCAATGAATGGATACGCATAGTAAACGAGTTTGAGGACTACATTCGCGATCACCGTATTAAGGAGGGCATAACCAAGCTAGAAAATATAGAACTACCCTTTATGATTGCAGAGATCAAACTGGCTCAATAGCTTTTTAATGATGCATAAAAAATATATATGTATAAAACTAGTAAACAGTCAAAATTTTAATGAACAATAATGAAATAAATAATAGAAAGAAAAAATCATTTTTAATGAGTAAAATAAACTATAAGAAAAAGATATATTTGAATTCTTGATTATGTTTTTTTTTTTTTTTTTTTTTTTTTTTTCACTTTGACGATGCAGAGCGACTTTGGACTACAGTTGTAGACTCAGATACGCCAGTTGAAAAGCGTGGTGATTCCGGAACGGCAGTCAGTTGGTCGTCCTCATCAAGCGATTCAGTTTTAATAGACGGCAAGTCTTCGTGTTTAACTTTTATCTCCATAGCACCACCTAAATCTTTGGTAAAGGCATCATTGGTAGAATCTTTTGATTTCCAAGATCCAAATATAAACACTACGAGATACGCAACCACAATAACAAATCCGAGTTCGATGGACGCTATAAACCCTGTAAATGCGACAAAAAACGGTAATTTTAGCAAATGGATCCAGTAACATAGACCACGTAGTACAATTTGAAATGAAAGTTTTGCGTCAACAATATGCATACGTTGATCTATGAACAAGGTCAATTGCTGCGGATCCAGTTCGTTAATTTGAAAAACGTTTTTCCTTTCACTGATGACTTTTTCATTGGCATTATAATGTTTCCTGTCACTGGAAACAGCGATCGTGGAGGGCTCAAAACCGTCTGTCAGCGGTATTCTAACTTGTGATGTCTGTCGCCACAGTCCTGTAACATACATTCCACATCCTAGTACGTCATGCATGAGTTCAATTATTGGTGATCGGTAAGGGAGAATTGCTGGCTTTCGAACCATCTCCTCACTTCCGCTAGGACTCAATGTGACCATGAAGTTTCCCGCTTCTTTATTAAACCCATTTCGCGTCAACTCCAGGTGTAGTACAACTTTGTAGTGAAATTTTGGATTTAGACGCGCTTTAATCGAGGCAGTATCCAACTGTGCAGCAAAATAATGAGCAGTGCTGCTTTCAATACCCTGGGCTCCGCTATCGCGAGAGACTGTCGGAGTCACTGTTGTACTAAAATCAAAGTACGCGGGTACTGCAAACCATTTTTCCTGGCGTGGAACTAAAAAATAGTAAAAATTAATATAAACCAAAATGGATGAAACAGCAACGGTACAGAGCGTTCCCACAGCAAGAATACTATAAAGGCCCTTTCGGAATAGACCAGCCAGCATGATGTGGGTGTATATATTGTGCAATTTAATTAGATATACGTATGCGATTTTTTAAGATAAAAAAAAAAAAAAAAAAAAAAAAAACCAATTGAACAGAATCAATAAAAGAAAAAAAAAGTCTATGATTTGGTATTTGAGTGAATGGAAGATGAAGAAATGCAATTTTTGGTTCTTCAGCGCAGTTTCGAAATCGCAACCGAAATGTCCGACGCAGTCTTCTCAATGCCCTGTTGAACCCTAGCCCAGTCTTCTGCCTCAGCCGCATCCCTTAGACTCGGAAATGTCCCGTAAAGGAACTCGCGCCCGTCAGTCGGGTGCCACAGTTGCACACCATACACCAAATGCTTGTACCACGATGCAACGTCACCACCATTCTGCAATAACAATTTATCCAACATCATCATGCGTACGTTCCAGTTCCACCGGCGTTCCATAAACCGGATGGGCTCTCCGTTGCCCCCGCCAATTACTGTTACCCAGTCGGTACGCCACAGTATAAACTGCCTAAAAAGTTCCTTCATTGACTGCACTGCTTTGTGAAGAGTATCAAATTGAACCACCGCGTCGCCGTTTCCTGTCCATGACTCTTGTGTTGCACAGTAGCTCGCAAGATCATCAGTATAGACATCCAGCGCATCTGCATACGCCCCAATATCAAAAGGTATAATTGCATCGTCAACCAATCGCAGAATCAATTTACTAATAATTTCGGTCAGTGCTCGGTGGTAGCTAAAGTCGGCGTCGCCATATTTCTTCATCCATTCAACAGAGTCAAAACAGCTGTTTTTGGGGAATTTTTTTCCACGAAACGATAATTCCAAAGATGCTATGCCTGCATATGACATGAATGGCGTGTAGTTGCCTAGCTCCGAAAAAGGCTGCATCGGGAAATCTGCCCTCATTGTTTCGTTTGTTGTTGGTTCTTGCACTGTAGCAAGCACCTGTTTCAGCACTGTCGAAAGCATCGGGTGGCCTTTGGCATGAAACCCGCTACCAGAAACTGCTTCGTCAAGATCTATATAAACCACGCCTTCTTCACGCAGGGTATCGGAGTTGTACTCGACCCACTCTGTTGTGCCTGCAAGATTTTGACCGGTGCCATCCCAGCTTGTAAAATAGATGCTACGCAGGGGGTTCCAGTTGTACTTTTTGCTCATCAAAGAAAGCACGCGCGCAATCTCTAGCAAAACAGTTGTGCCAGACATAGAGCCTGCAGCACCGTAACAAAATGAGTCGCGGCGTGCACCAATAATAACCGCAAGTTCCTTCTGTTCCACACCCGTAATTTTTCCAATTACGTTCCAAATAGCATGGCGCTCCTTGACCACTGGATAGTTGGCAATATAAGCTTCGGGTGCTTCGGCTGTTGCGTTACCGCTCCACCACTCACTAATTTGAGGTATATCAGACCCAGGCATTGATACTCCCACTTTTTTAAGAGCCTCTAGAAAAGGTCGCACATCGCGCCATGACGCAGGCACGGCAGGAAGTTTAGATAATGTTTGGATTTCATCTACTGAAGACACTTTGTTAGTGCCAATCGATGAGTAACCGGGTGTCAATATGTCACCAGGATAGATAGCAGTCAATGCCAAACTGTCTCGTTCAACACCACCTTCAGGGTAATCAGGGCCTTCGGGCCAAAGCTTAAGTATACTGTCCTGCAGTCGGTCGCTGAACGTAATGACGCCCACTGCACCCTCATTCTCTACTAAATGAATTTTTAGTCCAGTGCTCATTTTGCCGTTGCGCATGATTACAATTGCGCCTTTTAATGAAATATTATTGTTTCGCAAGTATTTTAAATCAGACTTGGTTCCGTAATTAACGTAAACTAAAGGTCCGCGGACTTCACCTGAGCCGGAAAATGCAAGATATGGCTTGGGCTGAACCTGAGAATCGGTCGGCCTCTCGTATAACAGGTCCTCTTTTAGACTAGCAGTATATTTCATTTCACCTTTAACAAATAACTTAAGTTGCATCGAAGTGTCGGTATCGTTAGGAAAGGTGATGTATGTTGAATGTTCGCTGAGGCCAATCTGCTGAATACCAAACGAGTGCAGTTCATCTTGAACATACTTTGCTAACGCAAGATCGCCAGCTGTACCAGAAAGATGTGGCATCGAAGCGAGATATTCTAATCGCTCGCGTAGTGCATCTTGGCTGATTGTAGTTTTCAAAAACTCATTTAGACTCTCGCGGTCGTGATATTCGCCAGTGCCTGTGCTGCCACCTCCAAAGGCGTCACCAGGAAGAACACCAAACTCAAACGCAATGAAAATAAAAATAAACACAAAGACAAGATACAGAAGTCGTTTTAAAATCAGTGGGTTGCCATAGCGTGATATGAAAATGTCAAACTTAACAGAGAGCGTGTGGTAAAACTGCGAGATAGGGTCGATAATGATCTTTTGAACAGGTAAAATAATTTTGCTTGCAAGAAACCGTTGCGAGGACTCAAGTGTGCTGGATAGCGAAGTTTGCTGTGTTATCGGCTGCTGCGGTTCGGGTTCTTCTATCTGCATTTCTTCAAAGTCGCGTCCGGAAGAAGCGTGTATTGCAGGAGACGAGGAGTCACGCTGTATGAGTGCATCTGTAGGCCCCGAGCGGCCGTCGTCATCTTCCAGTTCGTAAGGTGGCGGCATGCCATTTGGAATAGGGGTCAGGTTTACCATTTTAAAAGCCCTACAAATATTGTGAGCAAACCGGGCATACCTTGAAAAGAAGAGGAAACGGTGTGAATTTATGACGTGAACAATACATTGTGCTGGGTTTGGGTTGGTGAACCTTCAGGGGCAGAGTGAGAAACAATGTTGTTCTCTGCACTACAATCGTAATCTTTTTACGAGACTTGATATGATTTAAAACAGATTCACATCACAGTGCAATCAGTTTAAATTTGCTTGGACACGCTTCATTTTTATGTTTTAACATTATTGTTAATAATGAGATATAACATTGCGTAAGTAAATTTAGCTTGTATCTTACGTGGTTTTTACTAACTCCTCCCTAATAGTATGGTTTCAGACTTCTTCTTCCCCCAACCGGGCGGGGTCGAACTCCATGTCTACCATCTATCGCAGCGTCTTATCAAACGCGGTCACTCTGTAGTTATCATTACGCATGCTTACGGCAATCGAACCGGTATACGCACGCTTACGAACGGGCTTAAAGTGTACTATGTGCCCTTTTTTGTGCTCTACCGCGAGTCTACCTTCCCATCTGTATTTTCATTTTTCCCTATGCTGAGACAAATTCTGATCCGCGAGCAAATTGATATTGTTCATGGTCATGCCAGCCTTAGTTCTATGTGTCATGAAGCTATTTTGCATGGCCGTACTATGGGTCTCAAGACTGTGTTTACAGATCATTCACTGTTCGGTTTTGCCGATACAGGTAGTATTCTAGGAAATAAGCTTCTCAAATTCACACTCAGTGATATTGATCATGTCATATGTGTGTCACACACATGCAAAGAAAATACAGTGCTACGCGCATCACTAGATCCGCTGCAGGTCAGCGTGATCCCGAATGCCGTCGTGGCTGAGAACTTTGGACCGGCACCGGAGCGCGCAAGTAAGGACCACATCACTATTATTGTAATTTCCAGATTATTTGCAAACAAGGGTATTGATTTGCTTACGGCTGTGATTCCGCGAATTTGCGCACTACACAAGACAGTCAAATTTACGATTGGTGGCAGTGGACCAAAGGAAATTGATCTAGAACAGATGCGCGAAAAATACAGACTACAAGAGCGCGTAGAACTCATTGGTAGTGTGCGGCATGAGCAAGTGCACGATGTAATGACTACCGGTCATATTTACTTGCATCCCTCACTGACAGAGGCTTTTGGCACTGTCATTGTTGAGGCTGCTTCGTGTGGCTTACTCGTGGTTACCACCAAAGTTGGCGGGATCCCGGAAGTTTTACCATCGCATATGACAGTTTTTGCTTCTTCGCCATCAGAAGATTCTCTTGTAGAGAGTACCCTGGCTGCTATAAAGCTTATTGAGAATGGCAAAGTTAAGCCCAGCACATTCCATGACGAAATCAAGGAAATGTACTGTTGGGAAGATGTAGCACGCCGTACAGAAATTGTCTACGACAACATCATTCATACTGTAAACGAACCGCTCATCGTGCGGCTGAGCAAATACTATAAAGGCGGGCCTTGGGCGGGTAAACTGTTTGTTGTCTGTGTGATTGTAGATGTCATCATTTATTACTTTTTAGAGCTTTTTTGGCCTATATCATCTATAGATCTGGCTGAGAAGTGGCCAGTTAAAGGACTTGACACTCCGAATGACGACGAGAAGAGAGAGCAAACATTTCATAAAAAGGATATCAGTGAAGGCAATTTATGCAAAAGATAGTTTTTTTTTTTTCTTTTTTTTTGGCTATTTATGACATTAATGACATGTATTTAATAATACACAACTATGTATATTACATCCGAAGACTAGCAACGATAAGTCTGATTTTTTCAGCAGTGTCACGTTGCAGCAATACTTTGCGTGCAAGACTGAAGTCAACATGATACGCCTCGTTCTGGTCAGGACTGAGCTCAACGACATCAAATTCCATTAGAGATTTCTTGATATCTGTAAACAAACCGTAGGCCCTACTTCTGTACTGCTTTTCATCTGGCGAAAAAACTAATGAAACCGGTTTCTTAAGATCTTCATTATTACCAAGCCAGCTGTAGTCATCTTGATTTTTACCGGCGGCTTGGTTAACAAATTCAGGACGGTGGCTGCTAAGATATCGAACAATAGATCTCAGGCCTTTAATCTCGGTCTCAAGACTCGAGACAGCAACACGGTCGAACCCCTTTTCATTCAAAAAAAGACCAGTGCTGGAATCACGCTTTCCATTACTAGCGCTAATTTTATACTTTGAAATCTGTTTGTTCTGATCCTCCAGTGCTTTGCGTAGACTAGCAATAACATCTTGAAGACGTTTTTCCTCCGCTACGGCATCAGATAATGCCTGATTAACTTCTTTAATTTTGCTGACTTGCTCTTTAGATTTTACTAGCTTGTTGTCGAGCACCGACAGCTTAACCTGAAGCTCTTCAATTGACTTGTCACGAGCACGAACATTGGTTGCCAGGCGCTGAACTTCAGCTTTCAGCATACCAATCTCCTTTTCACGTTCAAGTTGATTGCTTTTGATCACTTGCAGATCCATCTCACGCTGAATCCACGATGGTACAGGTTTTTCAAAGTCTTCCAGGTCATCGTCCGTAAGACTAAACGTCTTGATTCCATTGACCAGCTCTTCTAGCTTTTCTGTAATAAGTAGAGTTATGTTACCACCAGAGTCTTCATTTTCGGTATCATACACGTTTTGAAAATTTTTCTTGAAAATTTCTATTGTGCTTTCGTTGCTGTACTCATCTTCACTAGTGGCAATAAGTTTAAGTCTTTGCAAAACAGAATAAAAAAAATTCACAAGGGCCTTGGCTTTTGCGCTCAATCGTGTTAATCTGTCATAGCCATCTTTGGTTAAAACACGAGATTCACCATATAAAGACTCAAGTTCAAGAATAATACGTGGTATAAGAACTTTTAGTCTCAATAAAAGAGGAAGTTGCGTTTTGATACCCGTGATTATAGAATTATTTTCAGCATCAATCTCGAGGTCATTTGCAAAAACAGTCAAAATTTCGTTAAAAATTTCGCTTATGAGACGACTAGAAAGCTGAATGGTGCTCAAATCATTAATCGCAAGAAGATAAAACGGCTCAGTTCCAGCTCGAGATTTTGTCATTTCGTTATATGACATCCAGAGCTTGTGTAAAATATTTTCTAAGTCCCGTAAAGTACTTTGTTCCTGAAGAGAATCTTCTTTCAAAACGTCTATGATAGAAGAAAGAACACTTTCAGCAGATTCAGTTTGAGCAAAGTATATACCGCATTGTTGAAACTCATCAATAGAAGCCGACTTGATGTAGTATGCTAGTCCAGATGAATATCGTTTGATATCAATCAGGGACATAAAAATTTTTGTGAACTCAACCACAAGAGATAAATTAGAAGACATAGACTCTGATCGCTCTAGCAAAAATGTTTCAATAATTTCAGATTTAAACGCAATTCTGTCTAATCTCAAAAGCGCATCAATTGAAACTTCGTCTGCAGCATAACCATCAGATAAGTAACACTTAACAATTGAAAGCTGATCAAGAGCCTGTTGAGCTTCAAACTTTCCTAGTTGCAACTCCATAGCCTTTGTATTAGCTTCAAGAGCAGTAGAGTTTAACTTAAAATTTAACTCCATAAGTGACTTTGTATGCTGCAACATGGCTACAGAGTCAGCACTTGTATTTTGATCAGTAGTCCGCAGTTCAGCAAGATCCGATTCAAGAATCGACACAACTTCTTTAAATTTTGACACCGCGTTCTCAAGATAAGTATTGCGTTCCTGCGACTGAATGAGTTTCTCTTGGTTTAGATTATGTAGTTCCTCAAGTTCATCTACTTCTTCAAGCAGTTGTTTTTCCGTTAGTAGATGGTTTGCTTCAAGCTCATCGTTAAGAGATTTCAAAGTTTCGAGCTCATCAATAGCTTGCTCAAGTTCTTCAATATGCTCCTGGAGTTCCAGGTTTTTTTCTGTGAGACTTTCAATCATGTCTTCGGCGCCAAGTGCATTATCAAGTTGTAATCGAAGGTCAGCAATAATTATCTCTGCTTCAGCAAGCTGCTGCTTCACTTTACTAAACGACTCTGAGACATCACGAGATTTAGTGACATCTTCTTCAAGCAACTTAATTTTCTCTTGATAAGACAAGTCTTGATCATGCATCATATCTCGTACCTTAAGCAATGCAGCTTTGAGCTGTTCATTTTTTTTGGTTAGTCCGATATTTTCGACAATAGCATTCTGAGCATGTTCCTCATCTATGTCTTCGCGCAATCCTTCGTACAGTGCATTCTCCTCTCGTAGAGTCTCACACTCAAGTTCTAAGTCTTCCCATTTTTCTTTGAGCTCTTCCAGTTCAAGTAGAAGGTTTTCGTATTTCTCTTCTGCCATTTCCTTATCTATAGCCGACATTTCTAGAAACTCTTCGGTTTTTATTGCATCTTCAGATAAAGTAGCATTTTCGTTCTCTAGATCTTGTAGTTTTCCTCTGAGATTTTTAATTTCTTTATGCATTGGAGCAAGTTTAAGCTCAAGTCGCTTAGCCACATTTTTTACATGCTGAAGATCTTTGGAGTCATTGGCAATTTTTTCTTGATCCTGTTTACGCTTGTTCTCTAAAATTTTGAGTTTGCTTTTTAAGTCTTCAATTTCGCGAGTTAGTATTGCAGTATTAAAACCAGCTACAATAGGCGCGTTGTCTGAAGCAGCCTGACGAGAAAGTTGAGATTCTGGGCGACCTAGTGATGACATGGGGCGCTCGCCAAAAGACGATGGCGCCCTTTGGCTCATTCGATGGGATAATACAGATGCTGTTCGTGAGTATACCTGATTGCCTGAGGCCTGTGGAATTGAGGAGATAAATGTAGAAGAAAAAGAAGATGGTGATCTGAGAGGTAAAAGTTTGTCTGCAACAGTTAAAGAGTGTTCTGAAGATAAGGATTTGTCTTCGGCAATTGTTGGATGTCTCAAAGGAGGAAATTGATCTTCAATAGACAAGGGTGGTGGTAGTGGTGGCAATCTATCCTCGCTTAGCAAATTTTTTCTATCAAGCACCATCCCACATTCGATTTCTGATGAAGGTCGTGTAGGGGGAATTTCATTCTGAGAAGCCAGTTTTTGAGACAGTGAAGGAATTTTTGAAGGAGAAGAAACTTGTGAGTTGGCAATAGCAGCTAGAGTTTTTCTTATCGGTGACATAGCATTTGTGGAAAGAGGTATCTTGGTATTCAGCTTGGGCCTAAGAGGAGCACTTCCTTCTTCTTGTGAAGATATTATTGGAGGTGGTGTGGTAGTCTTTTCGGGTAGATCAGATAGTGAAATTTTCGCTGCAGACGACACATCAACCTGCAGTATAGTATCATCATTGAAGGATAATTTTGGTATAAAAGAACTCATTGATGTTAGAGGAATTGATGAGTTTCCAAGGCGTGGTCGAGTCGGCGATTGGTTTCTGAGCTGGGCAAAAGATGGGCGAGGCCGCAGAAACGATGGGGTCGGGATCTCATTAATTCCGGTATTCGATATATCGCTGCTCAATGATTTCCTATTTTTTTCAGATGGCTGAGTGCTCAATTTTCTTGCACCAAGTCGTGACTGGTTAAACAATTGTTAGTAACAGGAAACCGGATGCCAAATTATAGAGTACGCACTTTGGTAGGGGTTATGGGAATGCGAGAAGCAGGGAGCTCCTTTCGCGGCGAGACAAGCCTCGGAGTGTCCAAATCAATAAGATTTGGATGAACGAAAAGACCAAAAAAGCCCTTTGATGTTGGTTTGTCGCACTTGAAGTACCGGGTTCCATCGACGGCGCCGTTATTCTTGCCATAGGGCATATCAAGTTCAACACCCACCCACTCGCCAGAAGCAAACTTGGTAGTGCCAATGAATTTGATCACACCTGGTTTGCCTTTTACATTGACCCGCGAGCCTATTTGAAGGTTTTCACAATTCATTAATTTTGGAGGATTATGTTGTGGTGACAATGAATCGGGCGGTTAATGCTCTGATTTAGGTATTGTTTACTTTTGAGTTCGCGAAAAACAAAAATAAAAATTCTGCCACCGCAAAAGTTGCCAACCTTTTACGCGTCTGTTTTTTTTTGTTTTTTTTTTTCTTCACTTTGGAGGTTCAAGCCATCAACGTCACGGAACACGCACGCACACACACACACACACGCGCAGAAACAAACAAGCAAGAAAGTACAACCAGAACAATGTATCCAGGATCTATAGGAAATGTTAATTCAGAATCTAAACCTGCTGCGCGGCGGCGCAACATGTTCAGCTCTGCTGCGGCAAACAAGGAAGGGTTTGGACTAAGCATGCGCAGCACACCAGGACTTGCGGGACCTGCGACTTTGACAGCACAAGCACAGCAAAATATAGCCGGTAATGCAGCAGGAGCGCCACGTGATTTGACAGATGACCAACGTCAGGAGATTAAAGAGGCGTTTGATGTCTTTGACACAGACAATGACAACTATCTTGACTATCATGAGCTAAAGGTTGCAATGCGCGCGCTAGGCTTTGATAGCAAGAAGCCAGAGGTTTTACAGATTTTGCGTGACCATGACCGACACGGTCGACGAATGATTAGCTTTGAGGACTTTATGTCTGTGAGTAAGTGATAAAAGTGGTTTTATGTGACATGTGCTTTTATACAACACATATACTAATAACAGCCTGATTAGTGACTGCAAAAATTTTGGCTCGTGATCCTCTAGAAGAGATTCGTAGGGCATTTGCATTGTTTGATGTGGATAATAAGGGCAAGATCAGGTATGACACGCAGCATATTGTTGAAATATATGAAATACTAATAAGTTGACAGCTTTGCAAATCTTCAAGCAATTGCCAAAGAACTTGGCGAAAATCTTGATGACGACGAGCTACACGCAATGATAGACGAATTTGATTTAGACCAGGATGGCGAGAGTATGTATAAACTAAATTTGTGTGGATTCCGCAGGTTACTAACAGATACTGTAGTCAACGAGCAGGAGTTCATTGCTATATGTACAGAGCACTAAGGAAAGCTCATATCAAATGAACGGAATGTGGGTTTTATCATTGTAGTTCAAATTTTATGATCATTTTTTTTCAAGTTTCTGCCATTAAAAAACATCTGTAGTTAACTCTTTTTGTTTTTTGCAAAACCTCCAGGTGCTAGATCACCAAGTGCGTAATTATCAGCATCAAAAATATTACAGCACAGAAGGAATTCAGGGCTAGGGTTGACACAGCCAACCAAAATGCCCGAAATTTTTTTTTTCGCATTTTTTTCTTTACTTTGAATCATTTGCCTGTCAGCACTAGCATCGTCGACGAGCACACACATTCTCAAAACCTCTATTCCCAGCACATAGATACATAATGTCATCAGCTGCGGCTAAGAAGACGGCATCTCGGTATCTGCGGTTTAACGCTAACCGTAGTTCTACTATTCAACTGCGCCAGCAAAATCAACAGAACCTGCTTAAGAAGTTTCCCGAATTTTACACACACCAGGTCAAGAGTCATGTCGACGAGTCGCTGCGATTTAAGGACAACGAGTGGAAGTATATGGCTGGTGATCGCGTTCAGATTCTCAGTGGCCCAGAGAAGGGTCGTATTGGCAAGGTTGCTGCAATTTTGAAAGAGAGTAATGCAGTTTCCGTTGAGGGTCTTGGTGGCACGTCTCGTATTCTGATCCCCCCACAAGCTTTTTACGAAGGTCAGACCCGGCCGATTGTTGATGCACCCAATCCTATTTCTGTGTCTAATATTCGTCTTGTTGCGACAGTAAAGGAAGAAAACGGTTCGGAGAAAGATGTTGCTGTGCACAGTATTTCTCTTGAGGGCGAATACTACGATGCTGACTACAACAAGTTTCTGCCAGTTAGACGGCTTACTCACGATCGCAGTGTTGTGATCCCGTGGCCGCGCCCTTCCAAGCCGCTTGCTGAGAGCGAGTTTGCGACGCGTGCTGACGTGGTTGAGGAACGTACTTTTTTTCCCAAGTCTGTTCTTGAGTCACCTCTTCCTCCTGCTGCTGTGAGTCAGGTCCGCAACCCTTACTCTCGTTTCAAGCGTCGTCCTGTTATTACTGCCAAGGATCTGTATGAGATGACTGCGCCTGTTATGCCGCTCACTCCTGGCAAGAAGAAGTATCTTGCTGCCGTTGAAGCGCTCAAGAAGGAGACCGAGCCTAAGAAGGTCAAGATTGTGGATCCTGTCGCGAAGAAGGAGATTGAGGACTTTATCGGTGCAGAGATTGAGAAGGGTCTTCAAAAGCGTTTCATTGAGGAGAGAGCTGCGCTGCAGCAGTACCAGTAAAACTTGTATTTGATATTACAAGAAGCGAGTATGCTGTGGTACGCGTTTTTGGGCATGGGCGAACGTGGAACTGGTTGTAAAAATATAATTCATGAAAATTGTTTGTAGATAATTTGTAAATATATGTATAGGCCTCATTTTGGCTTCATTTTGAGTCTTTTAACAAGTCGTGTTTACTTTTCTACGCCACGATTTTTTTTTTTTAACATTGAAACACTTGTAGTATTCATCTATAGATATCAACCAAAAGATAAGAACTTCATTTTGTTACAATACTAATGAAAATAAAATAAAAACAGTTTGAGTCTTGTTACTATGTGATTTATCTTACTTGAGTTCCTTTGGATCGTATTTATGGTTAAAGGTTATTCACTAAGTATGTCTAGAGTCACGGATTGTTTTAATAATTTTAAAATAGGTTGTTGTAGGGTTTTTTTTTCTGAAATTATCGTCTAATTTTAGTCAAATGGTATTTGAACCAGGTTATTCGTAATAACTTTTCATTTAGATTTGTGATTTCAATAATTTGGGGCGCAGTTAAACTTGTATTAAAACATTTTTCTCTAAGTTACAAGTTATGAACAAACAATCAAATGAAAAAAAATACAATTATTACATGATATAAAAAAGAATTAAAAAAAAATGGTTGTCGTATAAGTTGATTTGGAATAAAACGTTTGTAAAACAAAAACTAATATTAAAAAAACCTATGATCTTCAAAAATATATAGATAAATCTCATAACATATTACCAGTTTTATATCAAGTTTTTTATGTCTAAAAAAAACTTTGTATCAGTATTCACGGTTTAAAAAAAAATATACTTATGATTTGAGTTTTTTTTATTTTTATGTTGAATTTTTCAATTAATCACTTCAGGTTAATGTAAATTATCTAATTATATACTTGTTGAATTTTTTTGTTTTTAAAGAAGTTTAAACTTGTATTCGCAACAAAAAATTAAAAACTTTTGCTAATTTTTAAACACAGATACATTTTTCATATTATTAGATTCGCATTTTTTTTTTTTTTATTCTCTGAAAAAATTTTGATATCAAAATAGTGGTAATGAAACAACATGCAACTTTTTTTCGTTTCAAAAATCGAGGAACATTGTTATATGGTACCAATTTTAGAACCACAAAAGTAAGAACTCTCATTTCTAATCAAATAAAATTTTCAACGCCTGCTCAAGTTGTTGTGTTTTGTAGAACTGGTTATTTTTGTTTTCTCATTTGTTTAATGAAAAGTTTTTAATTTCAATGCTGGTGTACCTGAACTAAACATATTTTTTTTTTTTTCGAATTTGTGTTTTTGAGGATGTGCATAACGCTTTTAGTATTCACTCTACATTGGTGACTTTTTTTTTTAAAAAAAAAGTTGATCTTAATCTAATTTATAAATTATTGAGAACATGTGACGCAGCATAAGTTATGTATTTTTTTTCTCATCACTTTTTTTCCAATCATGTTGTGGGCCTACTGACTCTATAACTTGCTTGTACCGTCACCAAAAAATGGGTAGTCAGTATAGCCTTCCGGACCCTCAGTATAAAAAGTTGAACGGTCATACTCGTTGAGAGGTAGATCGCGTTTCCAGCGTTCAACAATATCTGGATTAGCAATAAAATGACGACCAAGACCTATAATGAGACGTGGGTCTTCGGTTGTTTCCTTGATAGCTGTTTGACGTCTATATCCACCAGCGCGCACGAGAACGCCTGTCCATAAGCGTGCAAACAAATCGTTTGTTTCAGCCGCGTTATATTTCGCAAGTGGATGAGCACCAGTAGCTCCACGCGGCTCAATAAGATGGAGGTAAGCCAAACGCTGACCCTCACGGCCGCGGCGCTCAAGCTCAGAAATCAAATAACCCCATTGCGCAACAGGTGAGCGACCATCTTTGCCAAGGAAATTTACCCAGGGGCTTAGTCGCAGGGCAGTACGCTCAGGGCCAATAGCAGAGCTCACAGCATCAACAATTGCAAGCATAAAACGCGCGCGGTTTTCAATTGAGCCACCCCATTTGTCTGTGCGCTGGTTGCTGCCCTCAAAAAGAAATTGTTCAGGTAAGTAAAAATTTGTGCCGTGAATTTCGACGCCGTTAGCACCAGCAGCTACGGCGTTTTTGGCCGCTTGCGCATAGTCTGCAATAAACTTCAAGATTTCCGGCTCAGTGAGCTCTCGAGGTGGTGGTTGCTTGACAGGTCGGGGAAGATGCTTAGGACTGTCAGGATGGTGTTTATTATAAGCCATAACTCGTGAGGTTTCGCGGACATACTCTACTGTAGTTGCATAAGTGGCGATTGGACTGGGTGCAATATAGTCGTAACCAGTCTTTTTAATATACTCAGGATCAGCAGAGCGGCCGAGCCCCCAGAGCTGAATAAAAAGAAATGATCCTTTGGCATGGACAGCGTCAGCAATAGGTTTCCATGCGGCAATCTGATCCGAGTTATAAAGACCTGGAACATGCTCGTAACCTCCCGCCTCGGGGGAAACAAAAGCTGCTTCAGATATGAGTAAGGTTCCAGGAGCCGAAGCGCGCTGTGCGTAGTACTCGACATTAAGAGCGTTGGAAACATGACCAGGCGAGCGAAACCGGGTCAGAGGAGCCATGGCAAGACGATTTTGTAGAGTGATGTTGCCAACTTTGATTGGCTTGAAAAGATTAGCAGTGGAGTCTACCATGGTAAAAAGATGCAATAAATTGTTGTTGGGCAAGATGAGATCTAAGTAGTATCACAATGTATTTCTAACTGTATTTTTGAATGAGAATTAACATAGAACTAATAAATAAAGTATAAGAAAGGATCATAAATTAAACAAACAAAAAAAAAAAAAAAAAGCAAACGGGGTTTACATTTCTTTAAATAAAAGTTTTTTTTTTAAAAAAATAAATAAATAAATCATATCCATACTTTAGGGCAAAGTAGTTTAGTTGGTAACTATAGAATCTGTCATGTATATTTCTGGAAAACAAGTGGGAGTTAAAATATTTCAAAGTTTTTGTCTCGATGAAAAAGCTTTTTTGTTTTTTAAGCTTTTTTTTGACATTTTTTTTTCTTTTTCTGAAAAAGGCTGACGTTTTTCAAGCCTCGGTTTGTCTCTTCGGTATGAAACCAGTACGGCGTTTCCCCACAAAACGGCAACGTCATTACTTTCTTATTTTTCCGGAATATTTTTAATGAACAGAAAAGCCATAACAGACTTTTTCTTTTATTAATTTTATGGCAACTTTCTTGAATGCTAAGAATAAAAGAATCAATTAATTTATATCTGTGATGAATAATCAGTTGGCTTTGATGAATGCAACTATTGTCTGTCATCAAAAACCTCAATATCACTGTTTTATTTATTTATTTATTTATTTATTTATTTATTTATTTATTTATTTATTTTTTCCGCTTGAAATATAAATGATCTCTTTATCAAAAATTAGTTGGTCAAGTTTTCAATAGTTATCAAAGTGACAGAAATTGCAAAATCAAAATACGGAAAGATTAATCTTAATGTGCAAGCCATAAACTTTTTATTATACAAAATTAAAAAAAAAAAATAGTTTTTAAAAAGATCTGATATCTAAAATGAGTTTGAAATAGTATTTATGAAAAATAGCTATTAAATGATTTTCATATAACTAATAACAAAGACGCTTAAATTGTTCACCATTTTTTGTCTTGATGATTATCTATGATCAACCAATTTGTTACGATTTTTCTTTTTCTTTTTCATAAGTTTTAAATTGATTCATAAAATTCCATTTGCTATATATATTATTACATAACATTACGATTTGACTGACTAATATTTTCTATTTTCTCTACCCCGTTTTTTCAGTTTGCCATCGTCCAGCTCGACTAGACACTTCAAACGCCATTACCAACGACTTGCTTTCTTAAAACACATGTCTGCTGCTGTTAAACGTTTGTTAAAAGAGCTTGCCTCTAATTACGCTGATCCAAATCCGGCTCTTGATCTGCTTGAGCCCGTTTCTGAAGATGATATGTTCACCTGGAAGGCCGTACTCAATGGAGTCCAGAACAGCCCCTACGAAGGTAAGATGATTATTATTAGTTTACTGTGCTTATATTTAATTAACTAATTTTTTTATCAAGGTGGTAAGTGGGAAATAACTATCACAATACCTCAGGCTTACCCGCTGCGTCCGCCGGAGATGAAATTCAATACCAAAATCTGCCACCCGAACATCCACTTTGATGTAAGAATACCCCTCTCCTCCCCTTTCCTTTTTTTTTTATATATCTTTAACAATTTCTAATGAACTATTCACTACTTATTTTCAGACTGGTGAAGTGTGTTTAGACGTGCTCAAGTCGCAGTGGACACCTGCGTGGACGATTTCGTCCGCATGTACGGCCGTGCAAGTCATGCTGAGCGATCCTGAGCCTGACAGTCCACTCAATATTGACGCCGCAAACTTGGCACGATCAGGTGACAAAATGGCATATGAAGATTTGATTCGCTACTATACAGTAATATACGCCAAAAACTAAGCATTATCAAAGCCCATTGGCGATTCGTTATCGATGTTTTGCCTGGTTTCTCAATTTTCATCAGATCACGAACCCCAACCCACAAGCATAGTTCTGCGCACACACAAAAAAAAAAAATTTCACTAGAAATGTTTCCTTTTTTTTTTCATCACCATTCTCTCTTCTTGTTCCATTTGATCCCTCTCTCCCTATACGTCAGAAACACACTGTATCTGTGCTGCTGATTCCGCTCGTAAAATCCGTATTGTCTTTTTTGACTTTCAAGTTTCAAAAGAGCTCATAGTGTAATTTTGTCGTTACGCTGTATATATAACCTGTGTATCTTCTGAACAATAAGGCAGTAACCTTTACATAGAACCGTTCGCTGTAATTCTATAATCGCTTTACTCACATGGAAGATCAACTAGAACAGGCCGTTACTATCGCCATCCAAGGTACTGGAGATGACGCACTAAAACAGCAGGTTTGTACTTTCACTTGAATCATGATCTTTTTTTTCCTGCTCTGTGTACTAACAATTGTTTAGGCTATCGACTTTTGCAACAATCTGAAAAACTCCGATGATGGTTGGCAGATTTGTCTAGGTCTTTATACTGGCACTATAAAGCGCAGCGCTGAATCTCGCTTTTTTGCGCTCCAGGTTATTGATGCTGCACTTCCCAAACTGTCGTCTGATCGGATCCAACTCGTGCGCACAACCTTGTTTGAATACCTCCGCACTGCTGTTTCTAGTGCTTCTCCTTCGGACTCACTGGGTGCTAGCTTTCTTCGTAATAAGCTTGCACAAACGATTGCCTTTGTTTTCATTCTTTCGTACGAATCCATCTGGCCATCATTTTTTGCCGACTTTATTAATCTGCTTGGTCCATCGTTCGAGTCTGCGCCCTCAGTCGACATGTATCTTCGTGTTCTGCAAGTTGTACACGAAGAAATTGGTGATAATCTTATCATGCGCGAGCAACACATCACCAAACGTAATAACGGGTTGAAGGATCTAGTCAGAGAAAGAGACGTTGCTACACTTGCTGATTCATGGATGAAAATTTTGCAAATTTATAACGCCCGTGAGCATCGTGAGATCATTGAGGGTACACTTAAAGTAATTGGTGGTTGGATCTCTTGGATCGATATCACTTTGATTGTTAATCCTGCCTATCTGACTCTTATTTTTAATGGGCTTCAGAATGAGTCTCTTCGACTCACGGCCTGTGACACTCTTGTTGAGATTATTGCTAAAAAGATGAAGCCTGGCGACAAAATGGAGTTGATCCGCTTGCTTGATCTCAAGAACATTATTAATCAGATTACGTCTTCATCAGACGAGGAGTTTGACGAGCGCGTAGCCAAGCTGTCTAACTTTGTGGCGCTTGAACTGGTTCACATCCTTGATGGTACCACGTCTCAGGCTTCTAACACTGATCTGTCTGCCGATCAAGCCGCGCAAGCTGAGGATATGCTTAATGATTTTATTCCCACTATTTTACATTTCCTTTCAAACGAGTACGACGATACATCTTCACAAGTGTTTCCTGCGCTGTCTGAATACCTCTCGTTTGTAAGAAAGGAGTCAAAGGCGGCAAAATCTACCGTTGATACCTCGCAACTGGAACGTAACTCTGCTCGCCAAATTATCAACTTCCCATCAGACTCCAACTTTATTTCACCACAGCGCCGTGAGATCTTGGCTAATATTCTTCCCAAAATCATTCTTAAAATGAAATATGATGAGGAAACGTCTTGGTCTGGTGGTGATGACGAGAGCGAAAGTGAATTTATGGATATCAGGCTTAGACTCAAAGTTTTGCAAGACCTCATTGCCGGTATTGACATGGATTTGTATATTGACGGCATTGTTTCTGTTGTAACTAGTTCTTTTGATCCCACCAAAGTCACTTCGTGGCGCGACGTTGAGCTTGGGCTGTTTGAACTTTCCGCGTACAGCGAGAGTCTTAAAAACGGTGCTATTGCTGTAGTAAAGGGTCTTGAAACACGAGCTTCACGCACGCTTTACGAACTATTTTTTAAAATGATAGAAAGCAATGTGGTGTCAATGGGTCACCCTTCAATTCAGCTACACTACATTGAACTGGTAAATAGACACAGCGCTTTTTTTAACAACTCTAATCAAACAGCCCTGGCTAAGGTGCTTGATATCTTTGTTTCACCACTTGGTGTCAACAATTCCAATAAGCGCGTGCGTGTCCGCTCATGGTACTTGTTTTTCCGGTTTCTCAAGTCTGTCCGTAATCTTGTCGGTGACATTGCTGAGAACGTGTTTAATTCTATCCGCAACCTGCTTGAAATTAAGGCCGAGCTTCCACCTGATGACAACTCAAGCGAGATCACTGCAAGCGCTGCTACCGAGGCCGGCGCATTTGATAGCCAACTGTACTTATTTGAATTGTGTGGCCTGCTTTTTGCGGCAAGTGCCAACAAAGTTTCGCTGGTGCAAAGCCTGTTGCAGCCCCTGTTTTCGAGCGTTGAGCGCGGACTACAAGGCAACACAGCAGACCCATTGGTACCACTGCAGTTGCATCACGATATCATGGCCATTGGTACTTTTGCGCGTGGTTACAACGACACTGGCTTTGGTGTTGCATCAAACAGTGACGAACTTAGTACAGAACCTCTAGACCCTGCTGTTTTTCAAGTTTTCAAGACTGCAACTGAGGTCGTCATCACGTCGCTTGAACACCTTCCTAAAATTGAGGTAATCCGTGATGCTGCGCGCTTTTCGATTGCACGGCTTATTCCTGTGCTTGGTATGGAAATTCTGCCTGAGGTGACAAGATTGATTCGGTGCTTTTTTGAGAACTGCAAAATTAGTGAACTCATGGACTTTCTTGGATTCCTGGGCCACCTTGTGCACAAGTTTCGGAAGAAGGTTGGTGTGTACGAGATGTTTGATTCGTTAATGACGCCATTGTTTGGGCACATTCTACGAGCCCTAAGAGAGGGTGATGCTGTCGCATCCGAAGGCTCAACGGATGCTGTGATTCTTAAACGTAACTTGCGTCGATCCTATCTGCAGTTCATTTTCAATATTTTGAATAACGGCATGGGTGCTCTATTTTTTTCAGCAAACAATGCTGGTATTTACGAAAACTTGTTGCAGTCAATTCTCACTTTTGCAACTAACATTGAGACTGGTGACGAGCAAACCTCCAAGTTAGCTATTCAGACCCTCAACAAGATGTTACAGGTATGGGGCAAGGGCACAGTTAAAACCACTGATTTTGGTGCTGGCGCCGCGGTGCCCGGTTTTGAGCAATTTACGCTTGAACACATGTCACGCATTTGCTGGGAAATTCCAGCCAAGCCGTCATTCAACCCTAAAGATGCACAGCTACGACTGCTACTTGGTGATATTGCAGTACTGCAACATACAATCTATGAAGTGCACGGAGAACTATACTTGCGGTTTTTAGCCGAAAGTTACTTTCCCAGCATTGGCCTCCCCCAGAGTTACTGTGCTGAATACATTCAGCAGCTGGGCGGTGGTGCTGCTGATCCGCGCGCTTTTAAAAAGTTTTTCATTCAGTTCATTTCGACTATCTCAAGCAAGTGAACGCTTCATTATGCGAACCCTTTTATATTTCAAATTCTGACATGACTTATGATCACTATTACTATCACCACCACCACCACCACCTCTAGTAGCGGTACTACTTGTACTTCTACTTTCACATATTACTTTTAGAGAAAAAAAAAATTTACCGTAATTGATTGTATATAAAAATAATTAACCAAAATAAATAATAATGATGATATTCAAAGGTCTTTTTTTTTTTCAATATTTTAGTAGTGATTACTATAAGTACAGTTTTTTTTTTTTTAGTATAATATAATAATAATAATAGAATCATTTTAGTTATTTATTAGGCTTACATAAACAAATACAAACCATGAACTCACGTGTCAGTCAAGTCCCGACTCATCTATGCTGGCTTTAAATCTTTTTAGCCTTGCAGTTCCCAATAGAGTCCCCCCCCCCCTTCCCAATATATTGCTGGTATTGTGTGGCTTTTGCGGGAGGAACTCTTGTTACTTTCGCTTACCACTCTGTTTTTCTCCATCTCGGATCTATTTTCGTAGGCATAAAAAACCAACTTGGGAAAAAGCCCACTCAAATCGATCGTCGGCTGCATGATAACCTGTCTTGGAGTTTGTGGCTCATGAGCTCAAGTATGGCTTTTTAGATATTTTTTTCGCTGTTTTACCTTTTTGCTCTCGCGGTCAAGCCTCGTCCCTCTGATAGGAGCTCTGCTATTGCTTGTAGGCCTTCCCGCGTGTTCAGCAGCTCAGTGAGTTTTAATAATTACAGTCATTCGCCACAATGATTGCAATTTTTTAAAATAATCATAACATTTCAACATCCAAATTAAATATAAAAAAAATACCATTAATTTGAAGCCAGATCATTATAGTATCAATATTTAGTATACCATCCTTCTTCATTTTTTACATCGTCAAGTATTTCACGCATACTTAAAAAATGAGATGTCGAATAATCTTTCTGATCAGTCGCATGCCATGCCTCTCGCAGCCATTGACATAAAAGTGCCAGATTTTCTTTATTCGACTTTCAAGTCTTTCAAAATTGAATGCTTTTGTTTTAGCTGTAGGATTTAAAAAACCACCCCCTAAACATGTTCAATGGAGTTTAAACCTAGCAAATATGGTGACCATTCAATGACCCAAATTCCGTTCTCTATAAAAAAAAACCTTTTTGTATAAACAGATTTTCTATCTATCTAAACTTTTTGTATCATTTGCCTTATGAATTGAAGCATTATCTTGCTGAAACATATTCCCAGGCTCATAAATTGGTAAAAAAAAAAAAAAAAACATGTTTTCTTGTTCGAGCGTTTCTTTGTAAGTTTTAGCGGACATGAAGTTTGCTTTCCTTTTCTTCAAACTCGTTGACAATGTGAAGATCGGTCCGGTCATCCAACCAAACTGCGGCTCATACGATACATCACGGTAACAATTGCTATAGACTTTGAGATATATTTCGGAAGATTATAATGTTGGAAATAACACTTAAAAAAAATCAGATCCGAAAACTAAAAATAAAATCTAACCGGTTCACTTCAGATACAGATTTTTTTTTTCTTTTTTTCGGATCCTTTTAAATGAAATTAAGAAAAAAGGAAAAAACGGCCCCTTTGACTTTATAGGAATATACGTATATTATCAGCTTCAGTCAACTATCCGACAACAGTATTAATGCGTATACAAAAAAAAAAAAAGAAAAGCAACCGTTTTGATAAATATCAGCACATCATTCACTATTAGAATTACAAATGCGTGCTGAAAACACATATAGCCACGTCGTCTTTTTGTTCGTTTTAATTTCAATTTCTTTTGGTTATATTACAAATCAACAACCGTAATTCTCCAATATGAGCGAACTGCTAGTATATACTTGTTTTTTTTAATTACATCACTATCATAAATTTCCGGATAGCATTTAAAATTAATGCCTTTTTATTTTTTCATTAAGTATTGTTATTATTATTTTATCAGCGCACGCCGTGCCTGATTTTGCTGGGTTTTTTTTTTTTTTGATACCAAGCTTCGGTCCGAATAACAATTTTTTTTTTGAAAAAACAAAAAAATACCAATTGGCTTAACGTTTTCAAAGTCCGAACGTTCATCTAATATTTTAAGTTTCTTGAATGATTTCAAATCATTGCCATTTGTCATGATGTTTGGATAAACACCTGGCTTTTAATTTCAATGACCTCTCTAATTATGTCAGTTAGATGATAGATTTAATCGTTCGATTATAAAATAGACCCGATAGCAGCGTCTAATTCCAACTGATTAAATCTTCTAACACGACTCTCTCCAAAAGAAAAAACCAAACAAAAAAACAATACTCATAATGTCTACAAGAAATCTCTTTACACCCATCACTGTTGGTAACCTGACTCTGCAAAATCGTGTTGTCATGGCTCCACTGACCCGGTTTCGGTCACCCAATCACGTCCCTACTGATCTTGTTGCTCAGTACTATAAACAACGAGCATCGTCCCCCGGCACCCTCATCATCTCTGAGGCCACGTTCATTTCTGAAGCTGCTGGTGGCTACGAAAACGCCCCTGGTGTCTACAGCCCGGCCCAGGTCGCCGCCTGGAAGTCGGTGGCTGATGGCATCCACAGCCAGGGCTCGTTTTTCTTCATTCAGCTCTGGTCTCTTGGCCGCGCTGCCAATGAACAGTATCTCACCAGTCTTGGCCACAGCTTGGTCGCCCCCTCAGCCATTCCCAGCCCCGTTGTTAACGCAAGCTACATTCAGCAAAAAAATGAAATTGAGGCGTGGAATGAAAAGCATCCAGAGAATCTCAAGCCACTGCCCAAGGAACCCGTCAATCCTGTGCCTCGTGCACTCACTGAGGACGAAATCATTGAGTACATTGCCACTTATGTACAAGCCGCAAAGAACGCAGTTGCCGCTGGTGCTGATGGTGTCGAGATCCACAGTGCCAACGGATATCTCTCTGAACAGTTTCTTTGGGAGGGAAGTAACCAGCGCACTGACAAATGGGGTGGCTCTGTACAGAACCGGGCGCGCTTTACGTTAGCTATTGTCGATGCTGTTGTAGCAGCGATTGGGGCCGAGCGCACAGGTATTCGTCTAAGCCCGTGGCGCGCGTACACAGAGGACAATGGGTCGTCGCCGTTAGAACAATGGTCGTACTTGCTTAACGAGCTCGAGCGTCGTGGCCGTGAGGGCAAACGACTTGCTTATGTTCATCTGATTGAGCCCCGTGGCGCTGTTGGATCAAATCCCAACGCCGCATACAGTGAGACTGGCGACAATGAGCCATTCACCAAGCTCTGGTCCGGCGTGCTGATCCGGGCTGGTGGGTATAAGCTAGACAACGCCTTGGCAACCACTGACGCTGATGACCGATTACTGGTTGGAGTTGGGCGCTACTATATTTCGACACCAGATCTTGTGGCACGCTGGCGCAAGGGCCGGGCACCGAACGCGTACAACCGCTCGACTTTCTACTCGCCTGGACCTGAGGGTTATACTGACTATCCATTTGCAGAAGAGGGAAAAGTAGCCGTATAGCTGCCAATAATTTAAAAAAAAAAAAAAAAAAAAAGTCGATACAAATGTGTTTCAGTTGATTGTTCTTTGTCAGGTCTTTTGTTTCAGAGGGGGGAAAGAAAAACGTAATGGAAGTGCCTCGGCAAGCGATGATTAATATAATCAAGAAATAAATATTGAAAAATTAAATTAAAAATGGAAATATTAAAATGGAAATATTAAAAAATAAAAAAAACCGTTTTTGTTTTTTTGTTATCTCAAAATATAAATTCTTTCTCCACAAAAAAATTTTTTTTTTTTTTTCATTTGGCTCAACACCTTTTTTTTTTTTTGAGCTGAAACAATTCAACATGGTAGCACCAATTGAGACTCAACTCCGCTTGGAAAAGTTTGAAGAAAACCTCTACCGCAGCACTGAAAAACTATGGAAGCCGCCAAATGCTCGTGGTGTGTTTGGCGGCGTAGTGATTGCTCAGAGTTTGATGGCGGCTGCTCACACGGTGCCAGATAACTTTCACGTCCATAGCATGCACTGCTATTTCATCATGGCGGTAAGATTTGGAAAAGAAAAAAAAATTTGAAAAAAAAAAGTAATAATAATTTATTAACAGTATAATTAGGGTGATTCGTCAATTCCAATCGTATATCATGTCGAGCGAGTACGCGATGGCAAGGTAAGTGGGGTTCTTTTTTTTTTGTTCTTTATTCCTCCTTTTTTTTTTTTTGCTATAGACGTCTTGGTCTTCATATATCTTTTGTTGTCTGTGTGTGTTATTTCTTTTTATGCTAAGAGCTGTCTTATTTTTTCCTCTAGAGCTTTGTAACTCGCACAGTTCAGGCGATTCAGCACGGTCGCTGCATTTTTACAACATCTATATCGTTCCAACATGAGATTGAATTTGGCAAGCCGGTTATCAATCATCAAACCAGGTATCCTGGTCAACCAATGCCACGGGAAGTAGGAGCTGACTCCTTTCCTGATTCCCCGTTTTCTCCACGAAATGAAGATGACCAAGAGGTTGCCAACGGTATCAAGGTCAAGATTATTCCTCCTGATCGAGGTAAGCTACATGAAATGATTTTTTTTTTCCACGTGCTTTTAGAAAAAATTTTCTTTTTTTAATTATTAACTCTTTTTTTTTATATATATAGATGAATGGATAAGCCAAGATGCATCGCAGCGTCGACTACGTTACTGGATGAAATGCGATGGCACTATAGCCAATCCCAAGGCGCATGTTATGGGACTGGCTTACCTAAGCGACTCACATTTGCTGGGCACGTCGGTGATTGCAGCGGGCTATCGCTTTCCCGATGTGTCTATGATGGTTTCCCTCGACCACTCTATTTATTTTCACCACCCCGTCAAAGCCGACGAATGGCTCATGCACTGCGTCGAATCGCCATGGTCTGGTCAAGAGCGCGGTCTTACTATTGGCCGGTTTTATAACCAGGATAAAGTTCATATTGCTACGGTGATGCAGGAGGGCGTTCTCCGACTTAGTGACAAGGTAAAAAGCAAGATTCTAGCAGAAGAGTCAAAAGCAAAGCTGTAGAAAGCAATCAAGTCTTTATTATTATTATTGAATTGTGCTGACCTTAGAAAAAAAAAATTGGAGGAAGTACAATGTCGGATGAAGATAGCGATATTCATGTCCCAGGCTTTGTTCACAATCTAAATTTCACTAATCAAATCTTTATATATTAATTAAACAGTTATAATACATTCATTATAAATACAATAAAAATTGATAATAAAAAAATATACTTTGATTTATCACTACTAAATTCAAGCATTTGAGTGTATGTAACTTTTTTATTCGACATGAACAACGAAGAAATAAGATCAAGATTTTTTTTTTTTTTTGTATGGAGTAACCAATTCTAAAAAAACCACCTTTTTTTCATCTTTTTTTTTCTCGTCTCTTTTTTTATCAAGTTGGTTTTAATTTAAAAGTCACACGAAGTCATGGTGACATCAAACTATACAAGTTTTTGTTGAAAAGGTTTTTTTTTTTTTTTTGCTTTTTTTAAACACTGATTATATTACATGTATATATTTTGTATAGATTTAAATTCAAATTTATCAATATTTTCTTTTTATCGTTGGTATCGATAATATTATCTAGTATTTGAGCCTCAGCTGATAATAAAATAAAAAGGAATTTTGTTTTTATCTTTTTTTCTTTTTTTGAGTCCCCCCATCTGTTGTAGTTTCTTGATTTCAACTATACAATATATGAACTATATATACTATGGTAACCTTATATATATATATATATATATATTTTTTTGTTTGAGCTTTAATTTTGCTTATTATTTATTTATTATTATTATTATTTTTATTATTATTATTATTATTTATTATTTATTATTATTATTTATTATTATTATTATTTTATTATTATTATTATTATTATTATTATTATTATTTTTATTATTATTATTATTATTATTTTTATTATTATTATTATTATTATTATTATTATTATTATTATTATTATTATTATTATT
>QVTG01000096.1:0-54861 GCA_013305925.1 Geotrichum reessii
TTATTATTATTATTATTATTATTATTATTATTATTATTATTATTATTATTATTATTATATTATTATTATTATTATTTATTTTAATTTATTATTATTATTATTATTATTATTATTATATTATTATTATTATTATTATTATTATATTATTATTATTATTTATTATTATTATTATTACTATTACTATTACTATTATTGAATGAGTCAAAGTGAAGCAACATATTCTCTTTGGTTTTTTTTTTTCAACTGGCTGTATTCTGTTTCCATGCATCGTGGTATTTGTCATGTACAAATCATGTCTAAAACCAAAATCAACCTTGATGTCACTATAGATAGACAGAAAATTGATGTCACTATTTTTATTTTATTTTTTAATTTCTCCTCTTCTCAGTAATAAAAACAGTCAAAAAAAAAAAGGCCCAGTTTTTTTTTTTTTTTTTTTTTTCATTTTCCATTCCGATTTTTTTCGACTCATTCCAATTTATTCTTCTTCGCTATCTTTTAGACCTTCGCATGTCGGTTTGAAGCGCCAGTCAGAGTTTTTTTTTTTTTTTTTTTTTTAATTTTCATTAATCTAAATCTTTAAATTGAACTTTTACCATTAATTTAAAAATAGTTTACTCTGTCAATTTTTTTTTCCCCCCTTTCACCTTCCCACCCAATCCTCGTTTACGCCATAGTATCAGTCTTGAAAGTCTAGAAATGTTTAATTAGCCAACAATAAAACAACATCATTATCATGTCTTTTAACAGCAACGGAGTTTCTAACAACACATCATCTCCGGACCAAAGGGACCAACGTTCATTACCTTCTTTATCCGAGAACTTTGCATCCTCTTCTTCATCGCTTCACAACAATCCAAGCAATAAGGTGTCAGCTTGGGGCATCTACCAAAAAGATGCAACTATTGTTACTTCAAATAGTGGAATCAATTCTGAACGATCAAGGTCTCCGGAACAATCGTCGACCCAAGATGCTACACAACAAAGCAAAAGCAAAGTTGCAAAAAGTAGGATTCGTGTTGCCAAAGCATGTGACAGATGCAAACGGAAGAAGACCAAGTGTGACGGTATGAATCCGTGCCACGCTTGTATCAAAAACAAACTGGAATGTGTTTACACGCCTTCGGTTTTTGCAAAAACTGGTTCGACAGGCGGTACTGATGGAGAAGATACTAATGTCACGATAAGTGCCACAACCTTAACTGCTGCTGTGAATGCTGCCAACAACGCGAAAACCATTGCTGAGCAAAAAAAGGCTATCTTGGAAATCAAAAAGCCCATTATTATGGCAAAGCTTCGTGACAGAATAACCGTTCTTGAGAGCGATCTAGCCAGACTGGCAAACTTGATGCGTGTTGGTGGTGAGACTTTGAAAAAGTCTACTGATGAACTGGCGTCGTCTAACAATGGCACAGACGGTGAAAACTCTTCTGTAAATGACGAAGAAAACGCCAAGTTACTTCTTGGTAAACCAACACAGGGACTCAAAGAGGAGCTTTCTTTACTCAAGCGAAAAAGGTGCGAGGAAAACCAAGTCATTTCTAATCCCTATAATGATGATATACTTACTTACATGGAAGCATTCCCTGATGGTGCCCAGGGACTGCGCACAAAAATGAGATACACTCGAAGGTTTGCCCGAACTCTTCCATTTAGATTTGGCCATGTTTTAATGAAGGGCCTTCCGGAGGAGGCTAAGAAGCAAGTCAAAATTCCTCGGATTCAATACTATGGTTGGAACATGTCAGGTGGTCATTACTTGTCTCCCAGAAAGATCAAGCCGTATCCCGATCTTCTCCCTGCCTCGGTTGCGCAACCGCTCGTTGAATACTTTTTTGAAAAAATCAATCCTTTGCATGCAATATTACACAAGCCCATGTTTATGAAACAATTTGAAGTATTTCAGAAAAATCCTACAAAAAAAGAGTGTCGTCTTTTCTCTGCGATTTTACATGTCATATGTGCAATTGCCATTCGATTCACGGAGGTCTGCGAGCGCGAAACGTTTGAGGCTGGTTTGGAAGAGCAACTTTTTGATGATGGCCATACAACGCTACAGGCTTTTGCGTTTGAATGGGAGAGTGTCGAAATCATACAGGGATTTTTATTAATGACAATGTATCTGCGTATATGTCATCGCCAGCCATCGGCCTGGGCATGCTTGGGTACTGCATTACGAATGAGCGCGGGAATGGGTCTTATGCACAAGGCACCAATTGAACTATGCGTATCTGAGTATGACATTTTGAAGCGCCGCCGCGTTTTTTGGGCTTGTTTTGTTATGGACCGCACCCTCTGTATGGAGTGTGGCCGCCACTTCTCCATCCGCGAAGACGAAATGTCAGTACCAATCCCTTCCAAGTATGTAGAAGATGGTTGGCAAACGCCAATCTCTCACGCGCTCATCAAGTTTTGTCTTGCACTCTGCGATCTCGTTTTTGATAAAGATCTGAATCTGAACTCAAATGAACTAGAATCGATAAAGTCGCGACTGCTTAGTTGGAACGATGCAGTCAGCGAAAACGGTTTTGCTAATGATACAGATCTCGACCAGGTTTCTATTTTATCACCGGAGCTTGTGGGCCATTTTCGATTGATTTACTACAACAGTTTGTTTTTTATCCATATGCGAGCGATCTATGGACTGATTGGCATTCAGTGGGAGTCGACATTTGTAGACCGACAGCTTTATGTAGAGTGTGTGGTAGGCGTAACAAGAGTGATGTCATCGCTGCAACGGCTTGGGGCGCTTAAGACACCTTGGTGGCTAACACTATCGACTATGTATCACGCGGGTTGCGTGGCATTACTACTTATCTACAATCAGACTGCGGTCGATGTCATGAGTACAGAGCTGCACAAGATCATTTCTATCATTCAGGAAATTGTCGATGATGGGAGATTTATCATGGCCCGCGAGTGTCTGTGGTCACTCAAAACGCTTAATCATATGTTACACATGAAACTTTCTCAGACCATTGTCAAACTTCGCGACATTGGTATGGATCATGGACCTGCTAGTATTAACAAGGGCAACTTTACATCTATGGGTTTGATCGACCGTAATGGTAATGAAATCTTACCAATTGGGGGTGAACAACAACGAAACGAAATTTTGGGTGTCGAAGATGATCGCGTTCAACAACAACAGCAACAACAACAACAGCAACAACAACAACAGCAACAGCAGCAACAACAACAACAACAGATGCAACAGGAACAAATTTTGCTGCAAATGTTCCAGGCGCCATCACCAATGTCGTCAGGCTCTCAGACCACACCGACCAAGAACGACCCTTTAATGAGTCTTGAATGGTTTGATAACTGGGACTGGGAGATGGGTTCGTCGATGGCGGACTATTTTGCAACGCCAATGGGCGGGATGGCAACTGACGAAGCTGATTTAGAAACCGGTGGTATTTCTGTTACTGGTCCTCAGCAACAAGAGCAACCGATTTTTGTTGACGTGGAGGGATCTGCTAGATCTAGTGGCGGCGGCGGCTACATGGACATACAATTACCATTATAGTAAACATCTTTACTGGAAGCCTTGTAAATACGTACACCCCAAAACATGAAATAAAAGGAACACAAATGAACATGTAATATTTCAATGAAACTAAAAATAAACGCAAAAAAACAGAAGAGAATTGTTAAAAAAAAAATTAGTTTTGTACGATTGTATAGAACTAACCTATACTTGTTAATAATTGATTGAAAAAAAAAAATTCGTTCATATAAAATTCATTGCAACAGAAAAACAAAAACTACATTACGTGGACCAAAAGATGAGAGAAAAAAATTGAAATAAAAAAAATTTGAAAAATCAAGTGGAAAAGAATCTGGTTGGTGGTCTAAGTACTATTGTTGCCAGATAATTTCTTGACTTTTTTTTTTTCTCTCATTTAATGGTGAAGACGAGAAAAAAAAGAGGAAAAGGGATGAAAAGTCATTTACAAGCCATGTTTACCAGAGGGGAAGAAGAGGAAGGTAAAGTATGAAACCTATGTTCACACTATTTGTGTTGTTGTTGTTGTTTTTACTTTTGGAATTGCTCGGTGAGTTTGGGGACAGCGGTGAACAAGTCATCGACAAGACCAAAGTCAGAAACCTGGAAGATGGGAGCCTCAGAGTCCTTGTTGATAGCAACAATGGTCTTAGAATCCTTCATACCAGCCAAGTGCTGAATGGCACCGGAAATACCGACAGCAACGTAGAGATCGGGGGCAACGACCTTACCGGTCTGACCAACCTGAAGGGAGTTGTCAGCAAAGCCAGAGTCAACAGCGGCTCTAGAAGCACCGACGGCAGCACCAATGGAATCAGCAAGAGGGAAGATAAGCTTGTCAAAGTTCTCCTTGTCCTTCAGACCACGGCCACCAGAGACAACCTTGGTAGCAGAACCGAGATCAGGGCGCTCAGACTTGATGAGGTTTTCGGAAATCCACTCTGACAAAGGAGCAGACTTGGGGTCGGCGGCGTCTTCAATTGCAGCGGCACCAGCACCAGTAGAACCGGCCTCGAAAGCAGAAGATCTAATGGTGATCAGCTTGATGGGATCAGTAGACTTGACAGTGGCCAAGGCATTGCCGGCGTAGATGGGGCGAACAAAAGTGTCTTCCGAGGTAATCTTGGTAATGTCGTTGATAGGCTGAACATCGAGCGAGGCGGAGACTCTGGGAAGAATGTTTTTGCCAAAGGCAGAGCCAGAAACAAGAACGTGAGAGAAGCCACCCTTGGTGATGTTCTCAGCAACGAGGTCAGAAAAGTTCTCGGCCAAACCCTAGAGAAACTAGTTAGTACATAAACATATTTTTTTAAAAAAAAAAAAATCTACAGATTGAGAATAAAAAAATAAAAAACACTGACCTTGTCGTAAGCCTCGTTATTGGCAACAAGAACTTTTTCAACACCGTCAAACTTGGCAACCTCGGCGGCAACCTTAGAGGCCTGAGAGCCAGCAACCAGCGCGGTAATGGGACCGCCCAATTGCTTTGCAGCAGACAGAGTGTTGAGGTTAGCAGGCGCAAGCACACCAGCGTTGTGCTCAATGATGGTGAGGGTCGAGAGCAAGCGGTTCAGCTTGACAGATCTGGCAAAAGTAGGACGAAGAACTGAGCTAGTGAAGATCATGATAGACTGCGAGAAAATATAAAGGAGAAAGAGTAATGTTCTACAACGAAAACAAACAAGATGTATATAAAAATTCACAGGGATGAAGGGGAAAAAAAAAGTTGGAGAAAAAGAAAAAGAAAGAAAATTTCTAAAATAAAAAAAAAAAAAAACTGCAAATTGTATATGTATGATGAAATTTGACCTTGGCCAAAAAAAGGCTGTGAGTGGACAAATATCGGGGAGATTTAATTGTGGGTTAGGGCTAATAAAAGTAGTAGATGGCGGGGTGTTTTCGGTATTAAAGTGAGTGCATTACTTGCAAATGTCACTGAACTCATGCTTTATAGCCGATCTACATGAAAGATGATAGATCATGATGACAATAGCTTTTTTAAAAACTGAGACATATACATTCTGATAACAGTTACTTGGTATTTAGTAAAATCAGAAAAGTAATATCAGTTTACATCTTTTTTTTGTGATTATCTAAAGCTGTTCTTACAATCATTCTAGTTATAATCGTTGGTTTTTCTTCAAAACCCACGCAAATCCTATTTTTTTTTTTTTTCACCTCCCCTCTTTGCGTGTTACAGTATGAGTTCGAATTCCTCGACAGCACTGCCTGTCGACCGGAAACTTTTGGAGTATGGAGTTTTACGGCAAATGGATATTCAAAATCTTGAATATCCCGCTGAGTTACCTGTACACGACGCTTTGCCTACTTCGCTTGAGTTTGCCCAGCTAGTCTACCGTAACGTGCCCGTTAAATTCGCCGGTGTCGCTAGAAATAGAACTAATAACGATAACCCTTGGGCCACAGCGGCTAACTTATGGGGACACGATCCAAATTATTTACGGGAGGCCTTGGCCAACACGATGCTTTCGATCGCGGAAACGCCGTTAGGCAATGCCGATGCGCCGCTCGACGGACAGTATTTTGTGCAACCCCATGTTCGGCCCATGTCCGGGGAAACTTATTTCAGCCTATCTTGTAGTAGTAATAGCAGCGAATCCCAGACAAGCACTACCAACCACCCTTCTTTCGGTAATAGTTTTTTGCCGAACTCTAGTACTTTTACTGCAGGAAATACCAGTGCATCGGCCCCAGATAGGCTTGCCGGTGCAACCACAAAGATTGTCAGGTACATGCAGTCGCAGGACAATAATTTCCCCCGGGAATTTCCTGCACTTTCCCACGACGCTCCGCACTCGCTCGCTTTTGCAGATGAGGCCCTCGGAGCGGCTCCCGCTGCTGTTAACCTCTGGCTTGGCCGCGATATCGAAACCGTCTCGCGTTTGCATAACGACAATTACGAAAACATTTACGTCCAGCTCAGCGGTACAAAGGAACTTTTTCTTATCCCGCCCGGAGACGCCTACGCTTTAGATGAGCGGTTTCTTACGCCCGCATCCTATGATACCAACATGAATCTTGTTATTGAAACCGATTCAGTGACTGCCCACAAAGTGCTTTTCCCGACGGTCGACCCAAGCGATAGCACTACGCATAACGACGTGTTTCGGCGTCATGCCCTTGTCTACCGTGTCGTGCTCGAGCCCGGCGACATGCTGTATATGCCCGCGTTATGGTATCACCAGGTTAGCGTTACGTCTGTGGGCGCTGCCAATGGCACAAACGTGAGCCTGAACTACTGGTACAACCCAGCACCCAGCAGTGGCCTCTGGATGAAGTGGGACTATATAAGGCTGACCGCTCTGCTTCTTCGTGGTTATCATGATGAAAATTATTTTGACGTTGAAAGTGACGATGACAACGTTTAGAGCTCGTAGGCATTGGCGTAGAGTGCTGTATGCACTTGTAAATACTAAATTCTAGAATGGCTTTTTAGCCAACCTTGCGAGTTTTTTTTTTTCTGCTGTTTAGTTTTTATTTTATTTCCAACTTGTTGCTTACCAATAATCAAATGTTATCGGGTTCATTAAGCTATATCTCATTTCAGCTTTAAGTTATTAACAATAGCTAATTCGGTCATTAAAAATAATAAGTTTGAGATCTACATTTCTTGGTCTTCTTCAATGCTATCAATGACGTTGTCAGGCAAAAGCAGATGAGCTTGAATGTAACGCGCGTTAAGGGAGTCGTTGACATCGACGCGTGCAAAGCCCTCCTCCAAAGAAGCAACAATTCCTGCGCGGAGATGTCGGCGGGCAAGCCGTAGCTGTGTTGTGTTGAGAGGTGCGTTGATAAACCAAGTAAGATCAGCGTACTCACGGCCAATCCGGTCCCACGGAGCGACGTCAAGTAACGTGTACAAACCCTCTATAATCACAATCTGAGCGCTAGCGGCCACTTCTACCGCGTCCGGCACGGGATCCTTGGCTGCGTGATCAAAAGCAGGGAAATAGAGATTGTGAGACTTGGTATAAGTACTAGGATTACTGTGAGTGCTGTTGTTTGTGGTAGTGAAACACGAGTCGTGGAGAGTTTTGGCCATAACAAGAACACCATGGACGTCAAAGGTCCAGGGCGAGCCGCGTCGCTTGTGCGCCTCTTCTGGGTCCTGCATCTGGTTCAGCTGGCTACGAGTAAGGTGGTAACCATCCATTGGCACGGTAGCAGCAAAAGTCGGGTACAAGTTTTCCGGTTTATTATTAGCAACAGCCTTTACATTATCATTAAAAGTGTCTTTCACTCTATTAAATTTTATCTTTGGGCTAGTTGTTCTGTTTTCGGCTGTTAGGTCGGTCTTATTGTGTGGGCGCTTCTGGATGTAAGTTCCAACAGGTTTTTGTTTACAAACTGGATTAGGGCTAGAATGGCTGACAACCTGAGTAGACAACAAAATCAAATCTGGGTTGTTTTCGGAAAATGAGTTTTTCTGAATTTGCAAATCAATGTCGTCATCGGTGTCTAGGCGACTACGACAGGTGATCGGCGCTGGACCGTGCGAATAAAACTCTTCAGAGCTCAAGGTTGATATTGACGAGTTTCCACTGTGTATGCTGTAGAGCGGCCTGCCGCAAGTATTAGAATCAGGATTAATATTGATATTGTTTAAATTTTGCTTATTATTGCTTTTGTTTACTCTTTGATTGCTGCTAGCGTCTCTTGGTAAATCTTCCATGATCTTTTGAGACAGAGCGAGGGCCTCTGTGTGCGCGTGGTTGAGAATGGCTGTTACGCGGGCGGCCATTGTTGACTTACCAGAGCCCGGCGTGCCGCCAAGAGCAATTACAACACGACTGACACCTGCAGTAGCTGCGCGATGCTGAAGCAATGCCAAAGCGTCTAATGCAAGTTTATGGAAGATTGGTTCCATTGTTGGTGGTTCCATGGGTAGTGTTTGTAGACTATGTTTCACAAGATCTTGGGTGACTTGGATAACTGTGTCTATCGACGGATCTTTTATATACTGTTTTTGTTTCTGCATCTGATAATATAAAAAGGAAATATGATCTTTATGTGAGGAAGAAGATGACGATAAGAAGCAAATAGAGCCAGACAGTAAGTATTCAAAAAAAAAAAAAAAAAGGAGAAAGAAAGAAAAGAGATATATATTACTGATGAAATTTATAATATAAAAAATCAAGTGAATAGTAATAGACGGTTTGTTTCTTTTATTTGTATTAAAATAGATATACACTTGTCAATTGTATAGTGTATTTGGGTTGTTTTTTGTTTGTTAAAACAAACTTTGGTGCAATGTCGTCCGTTCATTGTCAGTCCCCTTTTTATTTTATTTTATTAAATTTGCTTTTGCTTTTCTTATAAAAACAATGATTTACATTCATTCATTTATATATATATATTTTTATTATTATTAAAAATTGTTGTTAAAAATTTTTATTATCATTTAAATGGTTTTTTTTTTTTTACAAAATAAAAACTCAAGTTTTTTTTTTTTTTTTTGCAGCTGTCAAACAACGTTTATTGCTTATACTGATGATAAGAACTTATGACGTTATCCCTTTGTGGTTAGAAAAAAAAAGGAACAAATCTGTACACTGTGTTTTTTTTTTCATTTTTTATTTTTGACAGCTTATAATATGATGATATGTGTTGTTATACACTATGATCATACTGTTTGTATGTAAAACATCGTATGCTACTTGTTATTATACTATATTGGACCCCTCCTCCCATCTCATCACCACTTTCCGTTTTAGGTATAACAAAAAAAAAAAAGAAATTTAACAAAACCTTTTTAATAAACGGTTTTGACGTTATTCACATACACATGAGATTTAATCTCCTCAAAAATTAAATATAATTACATATATGAAGGCTTGCATGAGTCATGTAACAACGTACACGTTTTAGTCAGAAAATTATAACTAATGACTTAGTCCTGAGACAGCAACAATGATTATATCGAAATATAGTTTATATATACACCCTGTCAGCAATTTAATTACTATATTTTCAAAATTTTATAGTGAAAAATTTTTAATTATTTATTTATCATTTCAAACAGTTTATTACCGTGTTAGTTACATTAATCAACTATATATACTATTATCACATATCACCTAACGCGGGGGCTGTTGGTGATGCTGTTGTTGGTTCTTATAGAACGCTGTAGCTTGTGAGTTCAGTCCATACGGTTGTTGTTGTTGCTGTTGTTGCTGTTGCTGAGGGTGTTGCTGTTGATTGCCCATGCTGCTCAGCATTGCCATCAAATTACCAGCCATATTGGGATCTTGTCCGTACATTTGGGATCCAGGCTGCTGAGGAGGTTGGTTTTGTTGAACCGCTGTAAGATTGGATAACAGAGACACAAGATTGGCGGGAATAGCATTGTTGTTTCCAGAGCCAGGGTACTGCTGCATCTGTTGAGGCTGTTGAGGAGGCATGCCCCCGTGATTCATGTTGTAACCATTGTTGCCAGGATAATTGTTAAAGTTATGGCCTTGAGGGTTGTAGTCATTCGGATGGCTGTTGCTGCCACTGTTGTGATTGTTATTATTATTTTTCCAGTTTCGACTGTTATCGCGTCTGTTAAAGTTGTTACCGCCAAAATTGCCATTGGGGTTCTTTTGATTGTTAAAATTGTTTCCACCAGAGTTATTACGGTTTTCAAATCTTTCGCGACTGTAACGGTCGTTACGGTTGTTATCTCGGCGGTCCTGACTGTTCCATCTTCGGTTCTCGCGTTCACGGTTTTCATTTCTGTGCTCGCGTTCAGGACGGGAGGAGCGAGGGCCGTTTCTGGAACCATTGGTAGGCATACGACTACTAATCGCCTTGGACGAAACACCAGCACCAATCTCAATGTCAGGCTCTTCAACACAAAGACCAGCATCCAGGGGAAGACCACCAGTACCACCGTACTCAGCTTCAACCATCCAGCGCTTGTCAGCATCAGTGAGCTTGCTTAAAGGAATGACACTGATACCGGTTTGGTAGTCACAACAATCACGGGGACCAAAACCAACACCCCAACGAGCACGCAATGTCAAGTTTCCTGTTTTATTACCCTCTTCGAACTTTTCCCTAGCAATTTCGGCCTCAGCCCGAGAGTACACTTTAACAAAAGCATGGCGTTTCTCTTTGTGAAAAATCATACTCTGAACCTCACCATAAGGCTTAAAAATCTCTGTAAGTTGACTTTCAGTCATAAAAGGAGGAACACCACCGATAAACAGGGTACGACTAAAAACCTTAACAGTTCCAGGAGGCAATGAAGGATCATGGGTAACAGTTCTGGTGCGAGGTGGATGATAATCATTATGAATTTCACGATGAGTAGGGTTTTGTCTTCTACTAGGACTGCGACTTCTGTTTCTGTTACGCTGAGATCTACCTTCAGGGGATCTTGATCTGGAGTCCCGACGATCCCAGTTTCTTTTATTATTACCAAAATTCTGATTATCAAGTCTTTGGTTAGCATCGGCAGAACCACTGGATTGGGGAATGTTCCAGGGCTGGCCTGCAACTGAAGCAGGCGTGGCATTTTGTGTCTGCTGAATCAAGTTGGCAACTTGGGCAACATCAATATTGGAAAATCCAGGAATCGTTGTTCTGGCGCTAGGACCGGTGGGTGGGTTGAGAGGAGCCGAACTAGCAGGCGCGGCCGGAACAGGAAAAGGAACAGATACCGAAGTAGGAGGTTGTTGAGCCGAAGTACTAGTATTTTGATTGGCAATATTAGCTAGCACTTGCAAAATAGATGCAGTATCGGCCACAGGGGCAGCAGGAGCGGCAGGTACAGGTTGAGCAGGGGCAATAGGCGCAACTTTTTGCAAATGGCTTGGTGGAGAGCCCTGAGGAGTGGTTGACACATTACTAAAGTATCTGTTTTTAACAGTGTTGAGAGTGTCAGTGGAGAACGTTTCAGCGCGTTCCCAAATGTCAATTACCTTATGAATTTTATCCTAATACATGTTAGCAACAAATTATGATGTCAAAGACTTAATACAAGAAACATACCTTGATATCATCAGAAGGAGGCAACGTGAACACGTCGCCCATAATATTGAGAATGATTAAAGTGATTCTGTACAGTCCAGCAGCAAAAGTGCCCTCTGGAGCGCTGGGGCCAACAGTTTGTTGAAGTTTAGCAGCCTCATCTTGATAGGCACGCGCAATGGAGTCTACAACATACAAAGCGCCTAATTTATGGGTTGGTGGCGATTGTTTAACATGAGCATAGAGATTCTGAACCAGTACGGATTCAGACTATAACCTTGTTAGTACTCTAGTTGAAAAAAAAAAGAAAAAAAAAACCCTAAACAAATATGGAATATTTACCTGTACATTCTGAACAGCAAGTTCAGTTAATTTTCGGATCTTGGTACCAGAAACACCTGGGGGCTTAACAGATAAAAGTGCTGCCAGTGTGTTTGAAAATTCTTCAACTGGATCCATGATTATAATACCAGATTCAATGGGATAGTGCGAAATAAATATCTTTTTAAACAAATATTCCTACTGAGGTTCAGCTGAGTCTTTGATTCAGCAGTTTATTACTAGGACTAGGAACTAGGATGTATCTTTTTTCTTTTTGGTTTTAGGGGTCACAAAAAAGTCGAGCGAGCTTATAGTTTCAAGAGGCAAATATTGAATACCCTCTTTTTTTTAAAATTTTTTTTCTAGGGAGCCTGCGAATAGGTCGTATAACAACAATACGTTACTTTGATAAGCTACTGTTGAATACCTTTATACGAGATACAGTTCTTAAATTCTTCCTTAAAGGTTTATTACTAAAATAATAGACCAATTAATGCAGCGTAATTACTAGGAGAATGAAGAACAAAATGGCTCTGACAGTTGGTTTGTGGGTTCACGACAGAATTACTCTTACCTAACGATCTCAGAAACAAACGTTATGATACACTGGAGTAATTTCAGACAAACGGCGGCTTATTTTTCTAAGAAAACTAAAAAAAAATGGAATCAAATGCTTCTCTGCGTGAAGAAGTTTTGCGTCCTTGAAAAATGAATATACCTTTTGGTAATGATGAGGAAGAAAAAAATTTTTCTTGTTTAAATTTTTCTAAGAATACATAAGTCTTGAGTAGTCAATAAAAGACAAAAATAGGTTATGCACAAATATAACAACGTTGTGATGATTATGTTAGTAGTGCAAAAACCTAACCCGAATAATAGAACTTGAAATCTAAAATTTAACATTTAGTACTAAATCAGAGCGTTCAAGTACAAATTATTAACAAAGAAGACACAGAAACTAAGAATTAAATTCCAAAATCAAAAAAAAAAGAAAAAAAGAAAAAAAAAAGAAAGATAACATCTTTGAAATAAATGAAAGTCAGAGGCGGATTAGTACTTGGAAAGTATTAAAAAAAAGTTCAAGTTTGAAACATTCGATATTTCATCATTTCTATATACAAGAATAAGAAAAAAAAAAGAAGCTATATACATATTTAAAGGCCAAAAAATAAAATAATGAAAAAAAAAACAGTTAATGGAAATTACTGACTTTATTTGTTATCTCTTTGGATCATATTGTGAGGTTGAATGTCGTTGAGAAAATCAAAAGCATCTCTAACAAATGTTTTAACATCATTGGGGTTAAAATTTTTGTTACCAGAGTCTAAAACAATAGTAGCTTCGGTTCTGTGTCCACCGATAACACCACCTTCAACAGAAGCCAACTGTAGAATCTGTCCCTTGTAGTTCAGATCAACTTGCTTTCGGTAAAACATTGACTGATACATATATGGAAAGGTCTCATTGCTACCATCAAGGGAAACCTCGAGTGTGTTGGGGGAATAGATCTTTGACTTTCCTGAAAAATCCAAATTAGCTCTTGACAGATATTTAGCAACAGATTCCTGATTGACGTCAATTCCACGAGACTCTGTGGCCGAAAACTTGATATCAGAGTTTCTTTGAGGTATGCTTGTGAAAGTATTAGACTCTCGTTCGACTGCTATCAAGTTCACAGTAGATGTATCTGCACGTTCGGATTCATCGACCTCAATCCACATTTCCAGAGGTGGAAGATCTTTGAAAGAAAATTTTGAAACGCTTGGTTGGCCATTGGGATGAAATGGTGAAGGAAGAAAATTGATCTGAACAAAATAGGTATGTTCATCTGAAATCAAATTCTTATTCTTGACTTCTTTGCTAAACTCTTCAGGATTTTCAAAAAGCGTGTTGATAGCGTCAACAGGTGATTTTCCATCTTTGAAAAAGGTTTCAGAAAGATCAAGATGGTCATTTCTATTTTCGGTTTTACTTAGTTGAATATTGTCAGCAGAAAATTCTTCTAACAGTTCTTCAGTTAGTTCCGATCCTTCAGCGTCAATGGTAGTTTCTGTCTCAGGTAACGAGTAAAGGGAAAGTGTTCTCGAAAACTCTGTAATGTTGGGAATATTCGTTAAAAATGAGGTAGAGGTGTTCTTTTTCAGCACACTAGTAATATTGTCTTTTCTAGAGATATCAGAGAAAAGAATGTTACCAAAAGTGGCAGCAATAGCATAGTTAGACTCTTCTGGATTTTGGGTCAGAGAAAGACTGTTTTGTTTCATTGAATCAAATTGCTTGAGAATAGAATCAGTTACTGAATCAATATACTGTTGGTTAACAGATTTGTCATTTTGGTTACTGGTAATGTTATGAATAGCTCCATCCTTAGTATCCAGAAGCTTGAACTCAGGTACATCAGGCGCAGCAACGTTGTTAAGCATAACCGATTTTTGAGATGTGTTGAAGATGTCAACGATGTCAAACTCTTCAGCATCATTAAATTTTTCGATTTTTCTTCTGGCGAAGCGCCAGCGACTCCATGGTCTATCCCTATCAATCCATGAAAGCGCATCATCTTCAATAATTCTAGTAAACGCACCATTTTCGAGATTCTTTTTGCTGACATCTACCAAATATGATTCAAATTGGCGAGGCGTGAGACCAGTGGATGCTAAGATAAGTCGCTCAGCTTGGTCAATCTGGTTAGAAGAGGTTGAGCTGAGAATTAACTTATCAGGCTCACGCGCAATATAGACATTGGAAATGCGCTGAATTTTGTCAAGAGGCAAGTTAGCAGTGTCAACCAAAGGCTGCAACGACGCCAATTCGAGATATCTGTTTGTAACACTATTTAGAACCTTCATCATCGAAGCATTGATCCAAGCAAAAATGTCGGCAGTTGATCTAATGATAATTTTTTGCTCTTCACCTAAAATAACAATTTTAGCTCCAGACTTACTCCAATATCGGGGAAGATGACCATTTCTGGAAACAATAATGAACAAATCGCGACGACTGAGATCGATAGTGTTTTCGATAATAACATCAGACGACTCATCAATATCCTTGGATATCTTGATATTCCAATGCTTGCTAATGATATAATTTACAATGTCAATTTTTCGCTCTTTAGATGAGACTCTAGTTCTTTTGGTGTGGGTCAAAAGAAACTGCTTAAGTTGTGGTAGCGAGTAGGCTCGTTGAATATCATTGAAAAGCTGCTCATAACGCTTCTCTGAGACCATAGAAGAATTAGGCTTAAGATGTTCAATACTTTGAAGCATGACCTCCTCTGGAACCTCAGCTTTAAAAACTAATAGTCGTTTAAGCTGAGCTTCAATCTGATTCGGTTTAAACGTGTTCTTTGATGTGAGTTTTCGATGTTTGTTGCGAGGCAAAATACTAGAGTCCTTTGCACTAAGAATTACAAATCTTTGATCTCTAGGAGGCAGCTTAACACCTCGACCTTTGAGAGCCGTTTTATCAGTTTCTTCAGAATGATCAAGCTCAGATGAAGTGTGAGTTGTTGAGTTCCAACGCAGTCCGAGCCCTTGTCGAAAAGTAAAAGAGCTTGTTGCATAACAAGGAAATCTCTTGCTAAGTAGCCGAGCGCGAGAAATCATGGTGATGATAATCTACCAGTTATTATTTGTGGTTAAACAAAACAGTTCTTGGAGTCGTTGAAGATCAAAAGATGGATGTGAAAACAGAAAGAAAAAAAATGAAAATTTCTTACCATGATCTCTACCTGACGAACCCCAACCCGAATTCATAGACCACTCCCAATTTGAAAAAAAATGAAAATAAAAAATAAAAAACAGGATCCTAATGTTAGATCAAAACTCAACTCGTCCAAGCATGATCTTATAAAAATGAGTGGCTCGGAAGGTGCGAACAGAAAGGATTCCAAATTAGAAAAATACCATACGGAACTACCATCTGATGTGCCATATCTCACTTCTTTTAATCTTGAAACTCAGGAATTCACTGATCACTCCCAAAGTGAACTTTACGACGCTCAGGAACTTGACACTGAAGACGCTGAAGAAACAACTCCTTATGTTGAGGATGCTAATGAATCAAGCGAATCTGAAGGTGAAGAGTTTGACCTTAACAATAATGTAACAAAATTTAGTGAAGAAGTTATAATAGAACAAAGTGAAGTTTCTGATGACCTTGACCAGTCTATTGAAGAACAAAGCGATCAAGATGAAAATTTCGATATTGATCAAGAGAACAATGATCAAGCAAAACGGTCGAGTAATGATTCGAACCCTGGAAAAAAATCCCGTCGAAACATATTCTACGAAAAAAATTTGAAATCTACGTTTGATAAAGTTAAAGCCAAATTAGAAAAAAAGGGCCGTAAAATTCTCAAGGACCAAAGTTTAGATGTTGACGACGTGATCAACGTTCCCAGCATTAAGGGTCAAAATGATGTCCACAACAGCTTTATAGTACAGCTAGCTGACACCTACTATAGTAGAGGATACTTGCATTTATATGTTAAAGAGACAGAAGAATTTGCTAAAGGTGAATATCATGGACAAAGCTCGCTACAAAGTGGGCGGGTCGGCATCAATCATTCAACAACAATACAAAAACAGAAAATTCAAAAGTCATCATATGATCTCGAAAATGATACTGAAGAGAGTCTTACAGACAGTTTTATTGGAGGGACTTATTGGGGTGCTGATGAAAAAGATAGGTTTTTTACTTTTCTGGGGCGACGTTCCCGACACAATATGCTAGGCGTAGCTCAAGGTGTCCGAACAAAGTCAGTAATTGAATGTGAAGAGTATTACAATTTGCTATTTCGAGCTAAAGCTGATTACGAAGAAAATAATTCTCCATATTGGAAACAGTCTCACGGCATCACTATGAAAGATATCCCTGCTGCCCATGAAATGAGCCAGGAGTGGATAGATATGGAAGAGATTCAAGCTGAAGGTCTAACATATCATGATAACTCACTGGGGATAACCACGAGGTCTAAAAAGAGAGTTATAAAAAACATACTACAAAGTGATTTTAAAAGGTCAACTCTCGAAACACTCACTTCAGAAATCGATACAGAGGATTCACTACTCAACCTGCCTGAATTATGGAAATTAAGCAATAGAATTTTTGTCAAAGCACCTTATGACTCCAGGCTTGTTGTTGAACATACTGGTGCGCCGTTCAAGTTTATTTCTGAGAATTTCTATTATGAACTTACTAATTTAGTGATTGACAGAACAAGATCTTTGATAGAACAAGTGATTTACAGTTGTAGTAATCTTTCCAATATACGAGGAGCCGAAGTCTCTAAAGTTGCCATGAGAATGAACATGCCTCTCACTTCAGGCAAATATTGGCAACAGTATCCACGAAAGAGTCGGCTTATGTTAAACGACCGGTTTGCTATAGAAGATGAAAACGAGTATTACGATCAAATGGAAAAGTATTTACCTATTTATGAAGGAGACAACAATCTTTTGACTGCTAAAGATCATTGTTCAGTCCACTCTTTTCATAAAGTTTGGAGGCTGAAAAAAGTCACACAGCCAGAAAAGCACGATCAAGAGAAGGAGACTGCGTTTAAGATAAAAGAAAAAGAATTAGAAGAAAAAATTGAAGATGCTTTTAGAGCTAGATATGCTCAAATTTATTCTAGTGACGAAGAAAGCGAAGATGAAAACAGTTCAGCTCAAGAGGACGATAATGGTTCTGAAGGGGAAGAAATAATCGACAAGGAAAAGAATTTAAATGCAGAAGAAATTAGTGACAACCATTTGCATACTGATAGACATGTCATTAAATCAGTCAGATCAAGGAATTTTAATCCTTCTGTTTCAATACCTGAAAAAAATGACGAGTACTCTAGCCAAAAACAAAACAAAAGGCAAGACGACAATTACTTTGATCCTAATGCTGAAGATCCAAAAAAGGTTGCTATTCATGAGCAATTTTGCTGTTTCGAAGAGGCAGAGCTTGAAGATTATGACACAAAAAACAGCGAAGATTATGAATACGTCAATCTTGTTTTCATGAATTCGTTCAAAGTACCTAATAAGCAAAGAGTTGTAACTGATGATGAAATCCGAATGCGTGCCGCTGAGCGTGCCAATAACCGAAGCTTAAAAAATCGCGACATGTTTCGATTAACTGCACTAAAAGAATGGCACGCCAATAGCTATGTTAATCGTAAGCGAATTTTGGACGAAATGGAGAAAGAAAAGGTTGAGGCCAAAGTTGCGGCAAAGAAACGAAAACTTGAAGAAAAATTTGCCAACCAGTACCGCAAAGAAGTTCGTGAGGAGACTTTGAAACACAGCAGTTTTTTGCGAGAAGCTTATGCCGGGTTTTTGCATTATTTCCCCAAGCAAGGATCTGCTGGTATAATTGAAAAGCCTGCTTGGAAACAGTACGAAAGTCGAAAGTTTTATAATGACAACTACTTTCTCAGTAACAGAAATGAGATAAGTAGACAGTTTGATAATTTGTAATATAAACCCCCTGTACATAACACAACAAAATAATTCATAAATTGGAGAGTTACCAGTAGGGTTAGTTGTAGTATTATAACTGGCAGTCAGTTAATTGAGGTTTATGGACTTACCATAGTTGCTACCTGTAGGCAGCTAACTTTTATTCATGAGAACCATTAGCTTGAAAAAACTATTATTATTATTATTATTTTATATTATTATTATTATATTATTATTATTATTATATTATTTATTATTATTATTATTATATTATTATTATTTTATTATTATTATTATTATTATTATTATTATTATTATTATTATTATTATTATTATTATTATTATTATTATTATTATTATTATTATTATATTATTATTATTATTATTATTATTATTATATATTATATTATTATTATTATTATTATTATTATTATTATTATTATTATTATATTATTATATTATTATATTTATATTATTATTATTATTATTATATTACTAATTACAAAAAAAAAAAAAAAAAAAAAAAAAAAACTCAAGTATCTTAATACTTGTCTACTGAGATACCTGATACTAATAAAACATTGCAAAAACACTAAAATTATTCTGAGATTATTGTGAACTTGGAACTTTAGATAAAGAAAAATTTGCGTATTCTCTAATACAAAGTAAACATGTGAAAACAGTTTGAATATTAAAAAAAAAACGGTTTGAATGGTATTAAAACTAAAATAAAAAGAAGAGATATCTTTGGTTATGATTGTTTAATGTACCGATTAAATAAAACCCGTTTCTCAAGCTTATACTAAAACAGTTGTACAAGACTAACGCAACAAAACTTTATATTGTGGCTTTTTTAAGTCAAATGAACATGACACGACAAACTAGACGTGGCCCAACCTTGACATTAAATCCCTAACAGTAACTGAAAAGATTAATTTTAAGAATGTCTGTTATTATTGCAGATGTTCTCAAAAACTAAGCCGCTCGGCTAAATTCACGTTGCTCAAGCGACTCGAGATCTCGAGCACCAAATTTCAATGTATACGTATAAATGTAAAAGCCATCTTTCGTTGCACAAAATAATTCTTATTTACTGCTTGAGTTTTAAAAAAGAATTTTTCAAACGTCAGCATTGATAAATGCTTTTTTTTTTTTTTTTTTTTCACTGAGATCTCATATGATGAATACTATATAGTATTTATATTGTACAAGGCAACAACATGTGCACCATCACAGAACCATCGAACAGATGCAGTACCTACAGCCTTTTTAGATATATAGACTGCTTCAAAACGTAAGGTTCGGTATAATGGTTATTGCATAACGCAGTTTGATCGTAAATGACAGTGTTCCATGAAAAACTTCTGGATTTGAAAAAACCACATGGCACATTATTTATCATTTGCATTGGAATGCTTTTTCAAGATCTTTAAAATTCAGTGGTTTTTTCTAAAACTCGTGGCTGACAACTGTTCAACAGATAGAAAATCTGTTTATTGTTCTTACATTGCATAGGTACATGAATAGAATACCAGACAAAAAGAGAATTCAAAAAGTTTGTTTCCGTGAGACATTAAAAGTAGTGTTGTTTAACACGTTTTTAATATTTCAGGCATCATATAGTTACGAATTCTTCATGAACTAGCCCAATATGCTCGTAAAATCTGGGATTCATGACAATTAGATTAACTGAAACCCTTTTCCATACAAAAATTTGAACGAAAAGCTTATCCTTACTTCCCCTCTTCCTTCCTTTCCCCTGACTTTTTTCTAAGAGCGCACAATTTCAGCACGTTGGTATCACATTGGAACAATTGAAGTTGAGAATTTGAATCTTTCAAGCTTTAGTAAACTAACTTTTCTTTTTTGAAAAAAAAAAAAAAAAAAAAACTTCCTACTTTGACTATAATATAAATTTCTATCTATTGATGCTACTTTAATTGAATGGCCCCTAGAATCATTAAATGTATTGGCAACATATTAAACACTATAATGCACCGTCGAGAGTTGCAAAAGAGTAAATACGATTTGCAAACCGAGATTATTAAGTGATTATACGTATCTTACATGCAGGTATGCAGCTGTATTTAAGAATGTATCAAAGTCAATCTTGATTCTTTGCGTCTCCTACTGGATTTTCACTGGGCCCTTGATATGCATCTTACTTACTTTGAGTGCTTTGAATAACACTGAACAGCTACCAATTGAACCCCCTCTCTTTTCCCATCCCTCAATATATTCATGATCTAGCTGCTGAGTCTTAGAATCAAGTTAAAGAAGATAGATTGAACCTTTCAAATTTCCAACAAGTATACATGTCCATACTATGTTTTTCAAATAATTATATGGCATTTCATGGCTTACAATACATCTAATATTACATAAGTTTAAAATTTTAAACAGCACGAAACACGACTGTCATAATTGTTTTAGTTGAAAACAAAACAAAATAAAAAAATAAAAAGTATTTTACACGTACAAAATTTTATAGGCAACTGTGTATATTGTGAATCAGATGTGATACTAAAATTAAAGCTATATTTTTAGCAAAAAAATAAATAAATGAAAGGCTCCTGGTAATCTACATTTTGCACCTCAAACAATATGCATTTCTTTGCACGAAAAAGTTCAACTCGGTTCAACTTTCCAAAATCCTGAACTTCATTATTTCTTTAGAGTCAAGCCCACGCCAAATTTTTTTTTTTTTTGAATACTATTCAGCTTCTAATGTAATACTAAACTAGTAATTACAATCATCAATAATTTCATTAATACTATTGGTCTTTGATAAGATATATTCAGTTTTATAGCTTTCTGTTATAATAATAATAATAAAAAACCCCTCCCCCTGAACAATCTTTTCACGATAACAGGTTTTAAAAGTAAACCGAATCTTTTTTCATCGCTTTTGCTACCATGTGGTATATCTATGCACAGTTACACCTAATCAATTATAATTATTTTTTCTACTATTCTTGATAAACATCAAATGGCACTATGACTGTGCAGCTACGCATATCATTTTCATGGTATCTTTAAGAGCTTTTTGAAGTATGACCACGACAAGTATGCGACTGTCCATATTAATCTGAGATCACGTCTGGCTTCAAATTAAAGATTATTATTAAAATAATATTGTTGATCTCAAGTATTGACTTTTGTTAGATCATAAAACTGTTAGTAAGCCTTACACTTCAATCTACGACATAAATACATACATAATAAATATATAAATGATATTATTACTGAAAAACTTGAAGATGAATTAAAAAAACAAAAATGAGTTTTTAAAATTATTTAGTAAAAAAAAAAACAATAGATAGCTTACTAATACTATTATTATTATTATTATTACTACAAAAAAAAAGAGTATTTGTGAACTTGGCTTTAGCTGGATCAAAGTAATATGTAAAATCAAAAGACTTTGGTTAACACGCGTTGGAAATTAAAGGCCTTAGTATAGATATCAGTGTTTAAGTATTAGTTGTTTATCTTTATCCGAAAAAAGTATTATAAGGCTTTTTCAAACGCTTTATTGATAAATTAAAAATGCTCTGAAAGGTACTTGATAGACGTTTAAGATCTAGTTATGAGAAGCTGATCTCTCAAATGTTGCAACTTTTACATATCTGCAGGTTTTTCTCCTCAAATCTGCCCTTTTGGGTATTAGTTGAGAATAAATTAACCGTACAAAAAAAATTGTTGGTATTTTTTTAAAAAACTACTGAAAACTTTTGGAACTAATAAAATCCAAAGTTTTTGATAAGTCAAGGTTGGAGCGTCAAAGTGATTGGAACTATTGTTCAAGTATGCACTTTCAAGTTTTTTTAGTTCACTTGAGTGAAATAATATTATTACAAACCAATCCAGCATAGCTATCGCACTTGATATGAATGTTGAAATATTTTTATAGTGTATCAAAGCTATCTGAGACATGTATGCAATTCGAGACATGAGGAGGTTTATAATAATTAGCTTTGATTGTATTCTGTGGCAATAGGACCCTTGAAAAAAAAATATGTGTAAACTACAAGGTCAATTTGTGGTTCTAATTTCTTTTTTTACCAGTTTTTTTTTTTTTTTTTGGATCGCCAAAAGCAATTTTGGTATTTGGTCTGTTTTCAGTCTAACTATTTAAGGAAGCCTATTAACAATTTATGTTGTCTGCAGTATCTTATATCGTGAAAGTTTCAAGGCGTCAATTGGTCGCATATAGATAGCACGGCTGAACATTTCCTATTTCATGAATTAAAAAAAAAAGCTATGCACACGTTTTTTTTTTTTTTTTTTTTTTTACAGAAATGAAATCACTAAGATAGTAATGAAGAAAAAAAAAAGAAAATAGAGATACATCTTGCAAAAATGAATTTTTTTTTTAAATATAAAAGCATTCCTCTAATCCAACAATTCATTTTTTTTTCCTTCGCATTTCTTTAAACCTGCAAGTCTTTCTTTTAATCAATATCAAATATATAATAGCACGCCTCGATGTTCTCGCAACTACCTACCACACTTTCCAACAAAGCCCTTCCTCAACTCCCTGGGTCTTCTACTTACCACTGGACTCAAGAAATCTGCGGTGTTGAATACCTCAACCCAAACTACACCTACGACTCTGCTTTTTCAGCAGATGAGGATTTTGAAGAGCTCGAAGAGGAGTATTACATGAATCTTCTTCGAGCACCAGGCAACAAACCCACTATCAGTTCTTCTAAATATTCTTCTATCCCTTCTATCTCCAGCGCATCAAGCCTAACAACTATTATAGCTAACATTTTCAAGCCTGATAATAGTAATTCCTTCAGCAAAGATAACGAGAAACTGACTAATTGCGATGCGTCTCATGCTATAGATATGGATTCTAAGAAAAAAAATCTTTTTCACCAACAATTCGAAAACGCAAACAACTCAATTGGAAATAAAATCCTTGATGAGCAGTTCAAATCTAAATCAAGTTGCTTGTCTGCTTTTGTTAATAGATCTTTTGATTGCAACATTATAGATTTCCAGTTTTTAAACAAGTAAGACAACCTTTATTGCATATGGAGAATTTTTTATTCTTTTCATATGCTAATCTTACAATTAATGATGTCTATGCCCTGAACCTTTTAATTTATTTGTGATTTTTTATGAGTTTGATAAATACGTCTCAAGTCTCTTGATTGATGCTTTTTTTTTTTCATTATTGTGATAAATATATAATTAATATGATGAATTATTATTTTTTTTTCAAACTGTTCAAGTTACATAAATATCTCAAATACCTTATTGATAGCTTACACCGGTTATAGCTTTTTTCATATTATTGTTGTTCTCAAAACGTCAAGATGCTTTTTTCGGCTGGTTTTTTTCATTTTATCTTTTCATTTAAGGAAGTTGAAATCTCTTTGTTTAAGCAAAGTCTATTTATTATTTCTGTGCACTCAACCATAATGTATAACATATATACTATACATGTTGCATAGCATAGCAACTTGCAATTCAATTCATATTAGAAAAGCAAAAGTATAATACTCTTACAGTTTTAAAAATCTTAACTACAATTTTCGATAGGTTCAGTTTTAATAAAACACAGGAATTGAATTGCTTTTCCAGTTAACTCATCAGTTGTTTCCTTGTTTGCCAATGATTGTGGCCTAAGGCTTCGAAACAACATTTTACCAACATGAACATGACAAAACGCTAAGATGCAGGTACATTGAAAAGAGTATTTTTGGGAACCTATCTCTTCAGTACAGCTATATTGACAATGTATACATAAGGCAAACACTCAACTAAGCTTAGCCATACTGACATCCGAAACTCAGGAGTAAAGAAACTCAAGTTTTTTTCTCAACCAATAAACAAGTGTAATTTGTCCATAAACTCATGTATTTGGTCCAACTTTACTAATGGACTTCCAAAAAACTTGTCTTGGCTGAAGTAGTATAATTCAATATTTCATTTATAATAAAACCAAGATTAATGTTATGAAGTAGTTATGATAAATATCCTAATAAGTATTTTATTATGAAACTTTGACTACGTAGTGTATACCTTTTAAAAATTTTTTTTTTTTTGGCAATTTATTGTAATTCCATATCTTGTTATCCGCTTTTTATAAGCTACCACAACAAAATTTATCATTTATTATATAGATACGTAAAATTTACATTTATAAGTTTTGATCCCATGGTGAGCCTTTTATTTATATATTTTTTTTCTTGATCAATAAAATTTAATTCCTTTTTTTTTTTTTTGAATTGAATGCCGATTTGAGACCCGACTAAAGAGTTATTCAGAACTGCAATATTTATACACAACTACGATAAATCAAATCCAAAATTCACAAGTTTTGTATTAACACAGTATTAGCTGTAAACATTTACAAAAAAACACAAAAGGAGACTTCAATCAACTATTAATAAAAGATAAGCGTATGATATCTAGATAGAAAATCTGTTTGTTGCTTTTACATCACATACGTAGTTTAAGCGTATAATAAAGAATGATTTTAAAACTAAAAAAATTTAATGGAGTTTGGTTTATTTAACAAAGTATGTGTTTAAATTTAAATGCTCAAGTATGAGTCAACAAATTAATACATCAGAAGCTTCTGTAAATTTCACAAATTATAAAGCTAAACAGCTCTAACACCTATTGCCAAATAAAATAATTCATAATTTGAACTCAACTATTGCTTAATATCATCAACTAAAGATTCTAGCTACTTAACTAAAAAGTGATAAGCTTTAAGTCTTGTATTTTAAAGTATTGTCTACTTAAATCTTGATTGCTTTTTAAGACTTTTTTAATTGAAAATCTGGTTTTTTTTTTATATTATTTTCTACTGTATACCAACTTGAAAATGAGATAACTCAAAATATAATTCTCAACTTTTTATTTTTATAATTTAATCTTTGCAAATGAAATAAAATTTTTTTAAAAAAAAACAGTGTTGTTAAACTTTAAGCTGTCATACAAAAAAAATAATTAAAAATCTGATTTTAAGAACATATCACAACAAATACCGGCAGTAACACAACTTAAAATTATGCTTATTTTACTCGATTGATGCTATCATTAATATATATATATATATATATATATTCATATAAAATTCAGTAGCAGAACCAGTTGAATTATTAATTTTTTTTCTGTGTTTTCAGTGTATACAACTGCAAACTATTTGCATGTTAGATCTGATGAAAAAAATCCTAGATATACAGAAAAATCATGAAACTAAATTTTGCCTTCTACAATTTCTTAAAAGCAATCTAATTTGGAGACTACTAAATAAAACAATTTTGAAAAGATTTCATAAGTTTAGTATTTGATGTTTCAGTGGCATGAATTACCAAAATTAATGATAACATTCATAAATTAAAATTTGGTATTAGTAACGGTTACATGATTTAACTTCACTACCACCGGAAAATATCAGGAGTTTTACATTAACCAGCATTAAAATATACGGAATTTTTTCTTTAAAACTCATTGATCAAAATAAAGAAATATAAATCAGACTTTTGGAAAATCTTTTTTTTTCCAGCCTAATATGAACTCAGTAAAAAAATAAACATATTTTTTTATCTACATAAAATGTATAGTTATTGATTATTCATATGCCGCGGTATAACAAAAATTGTTCATTTTATCTAAAGCAAAAATATACAACTCTATAACCCTGTGTGTCACAAAGAAATAGAATAAATGTGTAGTTTGCCTTTATATTGTGCTTTTTATTGCGTTAACAACAAAGAAGTTTGGTAGAACACATACATACAAAATATACGGTCACAAAACAAACTTGGTTATAAACAAGTCTTTTTTTTTTTTAAATTAATTCGCCTTCAAAATTATATCCCATTTATATTCGAAAAAAAAGCAATGAATAAGATTTCGATTTTTTCTAATAGTATTAAAAATGGTACAAACATCTTTAATTGATTATTGAACTTTGTCAATTACTCAATAATGGGCGTCTGAAAAAGCTCGACCTTATAACAAATTTAAAACTGTAAGATGAGTATATTTCCAAATATAATACGTACAGAAGTGAAGTACCAATATTATATATTTCCAATATTACAAATGAGTCCTGCTATCATGTCTTCATGAAAACTAAAAGTTATAAGTGTGTCTCTAGGTACTTTGAGTCTATACATGGTACCTGTCAATTTTTTGCTGAAAGAAGCCGCCAGGCTTCCAAAACTTTTGTTAAAACAAGAAAATTTAAGTTGATTTAAACATTTTATAAGTTTGATCAAATAATTATCTTATTTTAATAATTTTATTAATGTCGATGTAAACCTTTTGAAACAAACTTTTTTTTATTGTCTTTACTGGTTGCAACATTTACTAAGTGGCTCATCTTTTTTATTTCTGGATTTATGTACTCAAAAAAATTAGGGATATGTTATTATCACTCGGTAGGTTGTTATCAGTAATCAATACACAGTAAAACCTCAATCCGCCTTAATCAAACCAAACAGTAATGAGTTTGAGAACTTGACTTTTACTTTTTTTTTTTTGATATGATAACATCTTTTTACTAAATAGCGTTAAAATAATAATAATTAATTATTACATGCAACATATATTAGCAATCTTTCCAAAAAAAGGTGTCGAATATTCTCATTTTTTGCTTTACTCGTTGTGTTGAAATCTTTTGTTATCACTGACATTGAATTGGGTACTTATAGCTGTATATGCATAGAAGCAAATAAAAATAACAATATTTTATATGGATAACAGAAAAAAAGGGGTATTGGGTTAACAATAATTAAAACCTTCTGAATTGAAACTTTTTATCAATATATGTTTTTTTAAGAACTATAGCAACCGTTACAATTACGTTTTATGATTCTTTGTGATATTCTAGAGAAAAATTTATGAAATTGCGGATAAATAACTACATTTTGAGCTACAGTAGTAAATTTTATCAAAAAGATCGTCAGTTTAGAAGACGCCTGGAATACATGAATATTTTCAGTACTAGAAAAAGACTAGCCAAACTGTCTATCGGCAACCTTCCAGCACAACAAAAAAAAAAAAAGTTTTGTTAAAACAACAATTTATCAAGTATTTTTTTTTCCAAATTTAGTTTTAGCATTTGTAACACTTTGTAACGGTTATTTCTATCAATATTAAGCTTAAAAGATCTGTGAGCAACAGTTGTGCATAATACGTATTTGTAATTGGATTGACAATCCATATTAATGAGTTAGCAAGACCAGGCGTTGCAACTTTTTTTTTTTCTTATTAAATCTTCTGTTTTGTTCCAAATAAATATTTTCATATCCGTTTAAAAATTATTATAGTATTTTGTATGAGGGGCAGAAAAATGCTGATCATTAATTTTTATGTATTCTGATGTTAGGACAATATATTAACTAGAAAATGTCTAATAATTAATGAGCAAATACAAAATGTGGCTATTACGGACAAAACAAACAAGTTGGCTAAAGTAAGATCTAGAATGTAGATACTTGTATACACTTATTTATCTGAAATATCATACAACCTTTTACATAACAGATAACTATTCATGCTATGTATCATACCTATTTGTATAAACAATTCTATTGTTTTAAAAATCAATTTTACCATATTATTTTTGGATTTAAATTTATAATGGCTTATTGTTAAATAAAAACAAAACAAAAAAACTGTTTGATGAACTCGAGCTCAATGGTACAATAATATTTCCGCCAACAATGAAACTTTTTATAATTCCTATCTAAAAATTTTAATAACAGGTTTGTAACATAGCAAAATACATGGTTTTGATATTATTAGTTAATCTTGATACATATCATGTCAAGTCTCGAATTGAGTAATGTGTATATTTTATTCCTCAAGCACATGAAACTAGGTTAATACTCGAGGAAGAATAGTAGGTTTTTTGAGATTCAAGTCCGTGGCTATCTGAAATGAAATATTGCTTGTGAGTAAAAAGTTTTATACTATAATACTCTAATTACTTACACTTTTAAACTAATGCTTTAAGCTTTAAACATTAAATCTAAAAACTAAAAAATGATTATATAATCAGAAGTTCTCTATTGTTTAATGATGTTAAACTTCCCCTTGTATTATGAAAATTTCACTTAATATTGATATCCCAGCTTTTTCTTTCATCTTTTTTCGCGTCTTCATAAATATTTATAGTAGCAATCCATGTCAATAACCATTTCGTCATCTAACGGCTCTGAACCAACAACTCTCACGCTTGAGCCTTTGACTGAGTGGCGTTTTGAGCTGCAGCGTGCGAAAACTTCGCTTTTTGTGCGCCTCACACACGGAACCGCCGAGCTTTTTGGTACAGAACTAGCCAAAGGTCAAGACTACGAGTTTCGGGGGCCGCGCGCAGCTGCAATTTTTACATGGCATGGTGCGGTTTTGGAATACACCGCGACAAGCACGATAACAAGCTCTACACACCAACCAAAGCAGATTGTAGCTGAATATGTTGCAGAGGAAACGCCTATGCATGTGTACGCCAACTTGCACTTTGCGCTGGAGTCAATGGTGGCGGCACAGCAATGGCCCCGCGTACTAGTTATGGGTCCGCGCGATAGCGGAAAGACAAGTCTATGCAAGGTGTTGGCGGCATATGCGAATAAAACCAAACAACGTTTTCCTGTGGTTGTAAATTTAAACCCGCTTGAGGCAGGCTACGCCGCGCCGGGCGCGGTATCTGCGGCAGTGATATCTGATATTATTGATATTGAGCAAGGGTGGGGATCATCTGCTATTACAGGCCCAGTGCTGCTACATACCAAAAAGCCTCTTGCTTACTGGTTTGGCTTGGAGTCGCACACAACAAACCTCAGCTACTATACACATGTTGCGGGTCAACTGGCGAAGGCCATCAATGAGCGGGCCGAAGCTGACGAAAATGTGAAACGTTCAGGAATTATTTTAGACACTCCTCCAGATCTCAGTATTAGTGAGGTTGAGCGTCTAGTAGATTTGTTCAGCATCAACGTGGCTGTCGTTATTGTGGGCCAAGAGCGTTTGTATAGTGACATGATGAAGCGGTTTAAAAACCGGACTGATCTCACTGTAGTCAAAGTTCCTAAGTCTGGTGGATGCATCGATAGAGAGCCCGTGTATCGCAGGGCAGTCACGGCTGCACAAATCAATGAGTATTTCTACGGCATGCCTAAACAAATGCTGGCACCTTATACTGTTACAGTCGACTATAGTCAAATTGTAATTTATAGAGTGGCGGAAGACACTGAAGGATCTTCCTCAACATCAACGCTGTTACCGGATAATGAATTGAAGACGACAGAAGTTTCATTGCAAGGAAACAGTCAGTGGCTTGTAAAGCTTGAACCCAGTTCGATTGTACAGAACTGTGTTATGGCGATGCTTAATGCTGAACCTGATACTGATCCTAGTATTTTGGTCAACACAGAAGTGCTTGGATTTGTGCATGTTGTTGAGGCAGATGATAACAAAAATACAATGAGAGTTAGGATGCCTGTTCACGGTCAACTGCCTAAGCGCCCATTTGTTATTGGTGATTTCCGTTATCATGAGTAGAATTACTGTTGTTGAAAAAAAAAAAAAAAAAAAAAACGATTTAGATTTGCATCTATCATTAATATATTACCAATACATCATTAAATAGTAGCAATGAAAGCTTTAGTCTGTTTAAAGTCAACTGAAGACAACTCAATGAGCTGTAGTATATAGGTTTATAGTTGTCAGCTTTGGTATTAAAACTTTTGGATAAGCAACTTCTTAGTAATAAATATCAGTATATACATGAAAAAAAAAAAATTATTATTTTAATTATGTAACTATGTGATATAAGGACAATAAACAGATTTTCTATCTATCTACATAAAAAATAAAATAAAAAATTAAATATAAAATGAAACATGAAATGTGAAAAATGTCCGTGCATTGTACATGAAATTTCTATATAAATAACCTACATTTGCAGGCTTTGAATAAAAGTGTCCAGGTTATATTCCTCTTCGTATTCCTTTTCGTCCCAAAGTTCACCCAGCTCTGCGATGGGGTTGGGCTGCTTGCCCTTGATCTGACCTGTTTCGTCAAGCGCATCATTGTCATCGGCTCCACCGTTTGTGATACCAACAGCACCGTTGACTGAAGAGGCACCAGCCTCAGGAACATCAAATAGATCTAAAAGTTGATCTGTGTCCATGCTGCTAAGACCTGAATTCTGTTGATTGATAACTGTAGAAGCAATGTTAAGCTTAAACTTCTGCAATCCCATGATTTTCTCTTCCAAAGTATTGCGTGTGATCAACCTGTAAACATTGACCACTTTTTTCTGGCCTATACGATGGGCTCTATCCATGGCTTGAAGATCGTTCATGGGGTTCCAGTCATGTTCAACAAAGATGACGGTATCAGCACCAGTGAGATTAAGACCAAGACCACCCACATGAGTAGTTAACAACAACACGTCAATGGATGGGTCACCATTGAACTTTTGCACAATGTCATGGCGATGTCTGACATCAGTGCTGCCATCAAGTCTCATGTAAGTAACACTAGGCATATATTTCTTGAGTAGATCATTTTCAACCATATCAAGCATATCCTTAAGTTGACAAAAGATAAGAGCTCTATGTTGACTGGTGACACCAGTAGTTAGATCTTGTGTCTCCTTGTTAGCAGCTGTGACAGTAGAAGTGGCACCAATACCACAATCTTTTAATAGTTCTTGTAAAGCTAACAGCTTGGGAGCATGGTGGATGTTTCTAATAGTGTCATTCTTGTGCTGTAACTGCCTCAAAACTAGTTCGTATTGCGGATGCTTGGGGTTAAGCACCAAAGCAGGATGGTTGCATAACTTTCTCATGTATTGCAAAGCTTGGAAAATATGCTGCTTACCTTCTTTACTACTGCTTTCCATATCGCCAGAGATAGAAGGCTTCTGCTTCTTAGCAAAAGTTTCATAAAGCTGTTTCTGAAGGTCGCTAAGATCACAGTAATAATCTTGAATAATCTTGGGTGGAAGATCGGACAAAACGTCCTCTTTTAGACGACGGAGTAAAAATGGTAACACCTGCTTGTGAAGAGCTTCCAAAGCAAGTGCACCGGCTTCTTGTTCTTTCGAAGAAGATTTGCTGTTACGACTCGCAGCAATGGGCTTTGCAAATCTATCATTAAACACTTTCTCAGTACCTAAAAATCCAGGCATCAAAAAGTCAAATAGAGACCACAACTCGAGCACATTATTCTGAATGGGAGTTCCAGAAAGAATGAGCCTATGATTGGCCAGTAAGGTTTTAACAGCTTGCGTGAGCTTAGAAGAAGCATTTTTAATAATATGACCTTCATCTAATACACAATAGTTCCAATTCTGAGGCGAGATAAGTCGAATATCGTTTCTGGTAATATCATAAGAAGTTACCACAACGTCGTAGTCTTGAAATGTCGATGACAGATCAATTCTTAGACTTGGAACACCAACGTAACAAAGCACTTTAAGAAATGGTGCGTAAGTATTTAACTCGTGCATCCAATGACCGGTAAGAGTAGGAGGACAGACAATCAAACTGGGCAGTTTTCTGGTCTCAGGACTTCCAGTTTTTGCATGCTCTTCCGCACGTAGATGATGGTCACTAGCAACAATACAAATAGTTTGCAGAGTCTTACCAAGACCCATATCATCACACAAGATACCATGAAGATGATACTTATTTAAAAATGCCAGCCAGTTGACACCCTCTTGCTGGTAAGATCTCAAACTTGCCTTAATGGCAACAGGCAAGGGGAAATTCTGAACCTTACTAACGTCAAGCATCTGAGAAATAAACTCACGTTCTCTATCTCGGCCTTCAAGTAGTTTTGCAGACATTCCTGGAGGATCAGGAATGCCGGATTCCAAAGGAACAAGCTTGATGATCGATGCAAAAGTAGTGGTGGCAATCAGACGAATATCTTTGTCAGCATCACTCATACGACCAAGTACAGGAACAATAAGGAAAACAACATAAGGTAAAATGTCAGAACCCATTGTGGCCGTCAAATGGTAAATGCATTCAATTGCACCTTGTCTGACGTACAGATCAAGCGCATTAGGAACTGCTGGAAGAATATTCTCAACTAAAAAGGTAATACCCTCAATTGGCATTACACTGCAAATGGTGGCAAAGCATTTTGCCGCAGAATATCTTAGAACAGAAAATTTAAGCTTGAGGATCTTCAGGATGAGATTAAAAATGGGAAGAAACTCAGCATGGAGAGACTTATTTAAGCAGGGTAACAAAGCACGAATGACAGAAAGCGCGTCAATGATCTCTTGACCAAGTGTTGATTCAGGCTCACAAATGCTATCAGGGATGTTATTATCTGATACATCAGAATTGGGAGAAGGTAATGGAGCAAACATGCATTCCTTAAGTTTAGGAAGTTTATTGAAAAGGTCCGCACCAAATAAATGAGCCAAGTTTTCCAAAGCCGTCTTTGCACCAAGACGTTTGATTCGAGCTGCTTTGACTTCCTTTTGGTGGGCAATAATATCGGCAGGATCAGTCTTGGCTTCTTCCTTCCTGAGAGAAAGGATTTTATCCAAAAATTGTTGATTGGGATGAAACTCAGGAACTTCAGAGGTGTCAACACAAAGGAATGAACAAAGATTTTTAATAACCTTATCAGAAGCACCAATCTTGCCAACCTCCAGAAACAAAGTAACTAACTTGGCAACTGAAATGGCCGATCTCACCTGAAGTTGTTGATGCTCTTCAGCCTTTATGCTATCCATTAGACTGCGAATAATAGGGTTAAGTTTCTTAGGCAAAGAGCTACTAATGCTAACATAAGCGGCGGCAATAGAAGACATGATACTGATCTCTCTAGATGACTTGGCGTCTTTTGCCTCAACAATAGCATGTAATAAACTTCTATGGGCATCATCAATAGCCTTGGAGTAAGTAATACGATAACTGGCAGAAAGAGAGCGTTTAAACTTCTCAAACAGAGGACCAGCGATGTTTTCAGCAGTTTCAATAGAAAAGGCATCTGGACCAGCTTCAGGCTCACCTTGCACAACAACAGCAATTTGCGGGATCTTACTGCGAGACAGCTTTGCCGAGTCAATAAAGATGCTAAACATTGATAAACATTGAGTTCTAACAGCTTTAACGTAGGGTGTGAAATCTCGGTACATTGGTGATGGTGTTTCATTGTTAAGAATTTGAGTAAATTTAGTCAAAAACTCTTCTTTGAATGGTTCATGATCAGTGAGGTCTTTGATCAGGTCCTTATCTTTAGTAATTGAGTTACCATATTCTTCTAAGACAAGGCCAGCAACCAGCCTTTGAGTAGAGAAAGAAGAATCAAGGTAGTTGAGAAGAGGTTTAGAAAAATGTGAAAGCTGTTTAGGATTCCACAAAGCCAATAAACGACCAAGACCTTTCGCTGCAGCAATCTTCGTACGCAAGAAAACAGGAAAGCCAATAAGGGTGACATCACCAGAAAGGATTGGAGAATCAATGTTGACTTCAAAAGAAACAGGGATTGCAGGAGGTGCTTCAACAGTAGGTTTTCTCTTACGTTTATTGATAGACTTAATGTTGTTTGGTTTTTCGTTGCTATTAGAGTTTTCGATATTAACCTGTGAGACAGCTGACATTGGAGCACCTGAAGGTTTGATAAAAATAGAAGTATCCATCTTGTATGAATGGCGAGCTGCACCAATAGGGGTCATAAGAAGAGTCATTACAGCAGTGACATTCCTGATGCCAAAAGTAGTAGAAAGATTGAAAGAGGCATTGGGGCCAATGGCATGATTCAGCAAGTTGTTCCACAGTTCTAAGGACATGTTGAGAACTTGCTCATTTTGCTCAACCAAAAGGTTTTGAAAAACGAGACGTAAAATCTTAGCGTCGATCCAGTCTTTAGTTCCTTGGCCTTCAATGGCTAAAAAAGTTTGTAAAGCCCTGATGACAGCGGTTCTAACGTTGGTGATAGAATGACGTAAAAATGGACAAAGACGAGGAACCAGCATAGTGAAAGACTTGGATGGATCAGTCTCAGCAGTAGTCTTAATAATCTCAAGAACCTGAGGAAAGGCACAAAGTTTAGCAAGCAAATCCATAACATTACCAATACTGGCACTCAAATCATCTTTGAGATCACCTAAACAATTCCAAATGACTTCCAAAAGATGAGGGATGGTTTGAGGGCGAAGCGAAACCAATTCAGATGCAACCGGTATCAGAGTAGCAGCACTCATTGCTTGTACGTCATCGTCAGACTCTTGTAAACCAAGAAGTACGCATGTGATTAGACCATCCAAATAAGTAGTGTCATTAAATAAAATATCTGTTCGAACAGATACCAAGTACCGAAGACCTAGCATACCACCATGACAGGCCTCCCAAAGAGGAGATGGAATCCCCAAATCCTTTTGTAGGACAAGGTTACAAAGAACATTAAATGTATTTTTGATAACAGGCTCAGGAAGATGCAATAATAAGGCACCGAGTGTTTGAGCAGCAGACTCTCTAACGGGAGCAACAACCTGGTCAGCCACATAATCGCCAAATCTATCAAGGGCAAAAATGCAGCAGAGTCTGCAAGAAAGATCTTCTAGCCATTTACGGTTTCTCTGGTTGTTCTCAGTATAACTCTTACCTACAATGCGACCAGCACCAGCGCCGTGAACTTTTATAACCTCACGTAGGCCCAGTACTGCGCCATGACGAACCTCCCAAGACGGATCAAACAAATCAACCATCAAAAGTTCACATAAACCCTCAAATGGCCAAACTTTGTCAGCGCCAGCAACACCTTGCATCTGAATGACAGGAGAGATTTTCGGGGCTTGATGCTCTACAACCACTTTATCGTTGTGTTCTTGAGAAGTAGCCTTCCATTGTAAAGAATCTTCAGATTCCACCTTAATAGTAGCGAGATTTGGAGAAGAATTTCCGGCCAGTCTAGCGGCAGATGAAACAGAAAGATCAACAACCCGGACTTTGTTGTGATTAGCTTTTGCATCATGCTTGGCTTTTCGTCGAGCCATAGCCCGTAAACGAGCGTTAGATGCAGAGACAGGATCCACAGCTGCTGGGATTAAGTCTGGTGTTGATCTTCCAGACTTAGACGAAGGAACCGGAGAAACAGATGATTTTTGACGTTTTCGTTGAGTAGGCGCTGAGGATAGAGCAGATACTGATTTAAGATTAGACTGTTTAATGTCTGCCAGATCGTTGACATTAAGAATATCGTCATCTTCAAGATACTGGCCAGCCATTCCCAGCTTGCTCTTGAGATTTTGTTTTTGATGTTTAAGACGCATCATTGGATCCATATCTTGAAGTGGGTCATCGTATTCCTTACCAGCAGAACCAACCAGTTTCCCACCATATCGTAAAACACTTTTGAGGTCAAAAGTGCTAAAAGAAAGAAGGGCACTTTCAAGTTCGTCTTCAGTTTTAATTGTTTCCGAGGTGTCATTAGGTTCAGTCTTGATCTCAATTGATTCACTCTTTATTGTGTCAGAATCTTGTTCAGTTTTAATTTTTGTCTTGTCGGTAGTTCCATTACTATCTGCAACTTCCTCTATCCCATTGGGATTCCATTTGGGGGTGTTTGAAACGATACCACCAATTGCTCTAGCGGCTGCAATTCTTGTATCCCATTTTTTCGATTTCAAGTAAGGAAAAACACGACCAAGAAGATTGAGAAGATCCTCAGGATGTGCTTTTTGAACATCCGCTAGCTGATCAGCTGCAGTGTTTCTAACAAAAGCCGAGGAACCGGTGTCAAGAAGTCTAAAACACGTGTTAGATAGTGAAAATATTAAAACAGGGAGAAAATAATAATATAAAAAAAAAAAACGCGTAAAATATCTAAGAGGGGTACTAACAATACTAATCTATCTAATCTATTAACAAAAAAAAAAAATACCATTAGATTAATGAACCAAATCAAAAAAAAAAAAAAAATCAAAAAAAAGAACATACCTTGACATTATTATTTCATTTCAGGTAATTAAAGAGCAATGTGTTGATGAATGGAAAGTCGAATAAAGAAGGTATTTAGATAGCCAACATTATAATAATGAAAATGAAATGAAATTGGTTATAAAAGATGGATTTGCAAAAACCAATAAATTCGAAAAAAAAAAAAGACGAGGTGCGGTTTTAAAATAAATCTTCGACGAAAACAAGTTGACGTGGATGTGTTATCGAAATTTATTTTTTTTCGTGTGTTGTTCGTGTTTAAGAACTTTTTTTCAATTTTTGCGGTTGGAGTTGGTCTGAATCAATAGAGAAATCAAAAAAAAAATGCAGAAATAGAAATTTTGGATTGGAAGGGAAGTATATATACTTTGTGGAAAAAAAAATATCCCAAAACGCTTATGGTGCTCTTCGCAGCAAAAAAATAAAAATAAAAATAAAAAATGAAATAAAAAATGTTGTCGTGGTTTAGGGTTAATTTTGACAGCCTGAGCTTCTCTAGTAATAGAACGTTTATAAAAAACAATTGAAGTCATAAAATTTACATGTAATTAAAATTTTAACAATGCTATTGTGTAACATATATATGAGTATTTAGAAATATCGAAAAAAAAAAGATAATAATAATAAACAAAGAATCATATAAGCAGCATTTGATTGTGGTAAAATGACACGACTGTAATTGAAATTTCCAAGTTCAAGAACAGGCTTAGTAACAACCCGTTATTACTGTGATTTTATGGGAGAAGCCGAAGTGCTATTTTATGTAAAAATATTATTTCAGTTAACCTTTTACGTATATGGACTGCATTTCGGTACCTTAAAAGTTAGCTAGTTGAAATAGAGCTGTTTTGTGCCCTCCATGTTTTTATGATGGGTTTCTAACATCTTTTTTTTTTGACTCATGACAACTCCATACAATATACTTTGACAGAATAGACAAGCAACAAAGAATGGAGCAATAAAACTCTTGCTTACTTTAATAGTAACTTCCACGCGTTGTGGCATGCAGAATAAAGAATAAAAAAAGTGAGTTTTATTGAAGCACGGGCAATTTTAAAACTGAATTCTGTATAAGGCTTGATTACTTCTATTGACGTGCCTAAGTGTTATGTTGAATTGTAGACAGTCTTAATAAAGCAATGCTTGGTAATAATAAAGCCTTATATTGACAATCTCTAATTAAATGCAACGTATCATCATGTCATATTCACATGCAATGTTCACAAAATCTTACTATTTGTAAATAATACATATAAACTTTTTCCTTATAATACACAAAATTGCACCAAAAAAAAAAAAGTCAAAGGTTTTGGTTGGCTATGTTCATCCCCACTGTAAATTCTGGGAGGATACGTATGTAAAATATGATTTTTTCAAAAAAAAAAAAAAAAAGGCAAGTTGGAGAAAATCAAAGCATTTTAAGGAAGCTTCTGTCGAAATCTTTTTTGTAATTTGATCAACTCTTTGTAGAAAACAGAAAGTAGAATTAATATCAGTCTGATATTTGGCATACTTGTGTATCGACACTGGTGAACTACATACATATTACATAATATAACTCTCTCTATATACCTATAATACAGTTGCTGTTAAAAAATATCGTGTTATGAGCAATATATCTACCAGTTGAATAAAATGGTATATGTATGATACTGAAATATCGTGTAGTCAGACCGTTTAACTGTACGACTTGAGTTTTGCTTCACAGTAGATTTGAATGTGTTTGATTCCGTTTTTCATCGTTTTAGTTTTTTCTCGTTCTAGGTTGAAAGACAACACAGTACCTGTTCTCGGGCTTGCTGAGATCTTTTTGAGCACATGTGTACCTGATGTAGTATATATGTATATACGCATATTTTTTTTCCTGTTTTCTCAAGGTCGGAAAACGCTGTGGTTGGCTGAAAAAGCACAGTAGTGTGTTCTTGACTTTTGATAGCAAACTCGTTGTTTTATATGCGCATTACGTAATTAATTGATAATCACGTTGAGAAAGAATTTGTGACAACTGACTTGAGTACAAATATTGGAATAATGATTTAATAATGACTCACTTACATTAGACACATGAATCATTTACTATTTTGACCAGCCTCTAAAGTGATGAAAAAAAACACACATGTGCAATTTTTTACTTTCAAATGTCTTAATGAAAGACTGAAATAAAAAGATAGAAAATCAGTTTATTGTTCTTACATCACATAGTTACATAACTGAAATAATAATAACAAAGATATACAAAGAAGACATGGAAAAAAAAAACATTTATCTTTATGAGTCTTTAAAATTAGCGTTCTCAGCGCGCTTTAGGTGTTCTGAAATAAAAAGTTTTTTTTTCTCATTAATTCATAGAATTAGTAAAGTGATCTTGATTACGCAGCTTTTTTTTTTTTTTTTTTTTTGGTTAAACTCAAGTCGAGATCTTTAGGATTGTAAAAATATCAAAGGCTTTGGCATCTGTACCACAAGGTAGAGCTAAAAAGAGTAAAATCGAAAACTAATTGATCTTTTAGTAACAACCTATTCTACTCTATTATAATCATGATTTTTTATTTTTTATTTTTTATTTTTATTTTTTGATTTTGATTATTTGACAAAAGCCGATACAGAATATGGTTAAATTTATAATTACCCACCATTAGAGATTGGAAGAATAATAGTGTTTGACTTAGGGTATCCAATAAATCTTTTTAGAGCAAAAGAACATACACATCAGTGCAGTAAACATTTAATATCTTACCAATTGTCAATCTATTGTCTCTACAATTATCTTTTTCTGTTATACAATCTCTGATAATTAATAAACTCATTAGGAATCGAGGAAGAATAATAACAACGAAAACTTTATACTTATATATACATTATGTTACAGTTATACAGCTCTGAGAAAAAAAGAGCAACAAATGAATATGACTCTCAAGTGTCAAAATATGCGGTTTTTGTAAATAAACAGGTAAATTCAGATAAAAACTGGCTCTAATAGCCCCTACATTTTTTATTTCTTTCTGACGAAGAAAAAAAAAGGTTTCTTTTTATGTTGATATCCATAAAGACTACGCCTATCAAAAACTGTAACTTACACTGTAGGTTATCGGCTGGTTAAGCAATGGAAAGAGCAATCCGGACGGAATTACCAAAAATTAAACAAATCCAATAGTATTTTTTATTTATTTATTTTTTTTTTTACATATTCGGTATTCTTGTAGTCGTTAAATACTTTATAACCGAGAAGTATTTCTATGTTAGTGATTTGAATTGATTTAAAATCTTTTTTTTTTTTTTTCGCTACTGACTAAATATAAAATGTTTGTAGATTTCCCCGTTTCAAAATTTTTCAATTTCCTTATTCAAATTTTTTAAGTTTTTTTTTTTTTTTTTTTTATTCTTTTTTTTTTTTTTTTTTTTTTTTTTTTTTTTTTTTTTTTTTTTTTTTTTTTTGAAAAAAAAAAAATATATATATATATATATACATATATATTCTCCCTTCTCTCTTGTCATATTATTTAACATTGTAAAAACACATTCAAAATGTCTGAGATTGATACCAACGCCCCCGCTTCAAATAACGACGACGAAAAGGTCCCTGTCGCTCCTGCCATCCACCCCCGTAATCCTTATGGACCCCATCCTGGTGATTATCTTTCGAATGTGTCAAACTTTCAGCTTATTGAATCGACTCTAAGAGAAGGTGAGCAGTTTGCCAACGCATTTTTTGATACTGAAAAGAAGATTGAAATTGCCAAGGCTCTCGATGACTTTGGTGTCGACTACATTGAGCTGACCTCTCCGGCGGCTTCGGAACAGTCTCGCAAGGACTGTGAGGCCATCTGCAAGCTCGGTCTCAAGGCTAAGATTCTCACTCACATCAGATGTCACATGGACGATGCCAGACTTGCTGTTGCTACCGGTGTTGACGGTGTCGACGTCGTTATTGGCACTTCTCAATTCCTAAGACAATATTCTCATGGTAAGGACATGAACTACATTGCTAAGTCTGCCGTCGAGGTCATTGAGTTCGTCAAGTCCCATGGTATTGAGATCAGATTTTCTTCCGAGGACTCCTTCAGATCTGATCTTGTTGACTTGCTTAACATCTACAAGACTGTTGACAAGATTGGTGTCAACCGTGTTGGTATTGCCGATACAGTTGGTTGCGCTAATCCTAGACAAGTTTTTGAACTTGTTAGAACTTTGAGATCTGTTGTCTCTTGTGATATTGAGTGCCACTTCCATGACGATACTGGCTGTGCTATTGCCAACGCATACACTGCTCTTGAGGGTGGTGCTAGACTCATTGATGTCTCCGTTCTTGGTATTGGTGAGAGAAATGGTATCACTCCTCTCGGTGGTCTTATGGCTCGTATGATTGCTGCTGACCGTGATTACGTTCTTTCCAAGTACAAGCTTCACAAGCTGAGAGATCTTGAAAACCTGGTTGCCGAGGCCGTTCATGTCAACATTCCCTTCAACAACCCTATCACTGGTTTCTGTGCTTTCACTCACAAGGCTGGTATTCACGCTAAGGCTATTCTTGCCAACCCCTCCACCTACGAGATTCTCAACCCTTCCGATTTCGGTCTCACCAGATACATTCATTTTGCCAACCGTCTTACTGGCTGGAATGCTATCAAGTCCCGTGTTGATCAGCTCAACCTGCATTTGACTGATGACCAATGCAAGGAGGTTACCGCTAAGATTAAGAAGCTTGGTGATATCCGTTCTCTAAATATTGATGATGTTGACTCTATTATTAGAGATTACCATGCTACTGTGAGCACTCCCGCTCTTACGGCTGTCGACAGTGCTGAACCTGTTGAGTCTGTTGAGCCTATCACTAAGAAGGCCAAGACTGACTCTAAATAATGTATCTAATGTTAACATATATATATTTATATATATCTATAAAAAAAAATACTTTTTAACCTAAAATATGAAGGTGACTTGTATAACTATTACTAATAACAACAGCTTTGCTGAAGAACACTTTGTTGATATTCAGTTTCTAACATTATCATGATTTGAAAAACTGAATTAAAAAGCTAACAAAAAGGCCTACAGGAGGATGGCTGGTCACACAGTTAGTAAGTTTAATCAATGAAACCCTAAACCTCTATGTCTTCACTCTGAAGTAGCAATATACAAAAGCATTCAAGTCTCTATATTAAAAGCAACAGAACATAGTATGAAAAAGATATTTGATCAAATAAACATATAAATCATCTGAGTCAATTGATGAATAAAATTGGATGGAGTCTAGAATATTGAAAATAAAAAAACCACTATTTTTGTTTTATTTAGTCGAAGGTCTTTTTGGCCGTTCTGAAAGATTTTAAAACGTTTGGCTGCTTTTTTCCCTTTTTTCTAACATAGCTTTTTCCTCCATCCCAATTAGCAGCCATTTTTTCCCTAGACTTTTTTTTTTTTTTTTTCTTTTCTCACCACCAACGACTATAGGTTGAAGTAATAATTCAACTATTTCTTTCAACAACCCAAAACTTTTGCTGTTACATTTTTTTATTAGTTTTTTTTTTTAATATCATAATGGGTAGCAAAGAGGCTATTTTCCGTAAGTCAATTCTATCATTGATTTGCATGAGAGATTACTAACTTTTATTCTAGGCTCTGCGGAAATGAGCCTTGTTCAACTCTACATTTCCACTGAAATTGGCCGTGATGTTGTCTCCTCTCTCGGTGATCTCGGCAATATTCATTTTAGAGATCTTAACTCTAAGGTCAGCGCATTTCAAAGAAGTTTCGTTAAGGAAATTCGTCGCATTGACAATGGTCAACGTCAGATTCGTCTGTTTGGCGGTCAACTCGAAAAGAGAGAAATTATTGCTTCGCCTCCTCCCGACTCTGTGGCTGTCGCTCCTACTTCTAGCGACATCGACGATTTAATTGAAAAGCTCAATTTTTTAGAAGAACGCGTTACTCAACTTACTTCTTCTGAGGCTGACTTGCTTCAAAAACAAGCCCAGTTACATGAACTCAGACATGTCATTATGGGCGCCGACAAGATTTTTTCTTCTTCCACCCAAGTGCAAAAAACAAATGGAAATGCCAATTTTGTGAATGGCTCTGACACTGCTCCTTTGCTTGCTGACACTGACGAAAACGATGTCGAAGAGACCGCTGGTGGCACTCTTCCTCCCGTAAATTTACTCAATGTCAACTTCGTTTCAGGTGTCATTGCTAAAGAGAAATTGACTATTTTGGAGCGCATTCTCTGGCGTGCTCTGCGTGGTAACCTTCTTCTTCGTGAAATTGAAATTGAAGAGCCTGTTTATGACCCTAAGTCTGGAAAGTCTATTGCAAAGAGCGTTTTCGTTGTTTTTACTCACGGCTCCACTCTAGTCGGAAAGGTCAAGCGTATTGCAGAGGCTCTTGATGCTGATTTGCACAAAGTTGATCAGGATTCTGCTCTTCGTTCTGAGCAGCTAGAGGAGGTCAACGGTCGTATTGCTGATATTGACAGCGTCGTCAAAAACACACAGCTGACTCTCAGCACTGAGCTTTCTCTTATTGCTGCCAAGGTTAATGCATGGGCTGTTATTCTAGCCAAAGAAAAGGCTATTTATGGTACTTTGAATCAGTTTATTTTTGATCCTAGAAGAAAGTGTTTAATTGCCGAGGGTTGGATTCCTAAGGACGATATTGCGTCTGTTCAATCCACTTTGGACACTATTACAGCTAATTCTGGTGTTGAAGTTTCCTCGATTCTTAATGAGCTTTCAACGAACAAAACCCCTCCTACCTTTCACAGAGTCAACAAGTTCACTAGTGCCTTTCAGGCTATTGTCGATGTTTACGCTATTGCCACATATAGAGAAATTAATCCTGGTCTCCCTACCATCGTCACCTTCCCTTTCATGTTTGCCATCATGTTTGGTGATCTTGGCCATGGATTCATTTTGACTTTGGCTGCTTTAGCTCTTGTTTTAAACGAGAAAAAGATTGCCAAGCTCAAGCGTGATGAGATCTTTGATATGGCTTACAGTGGACGTTACATCCTGCTACTTATGGGTATCTTTTCTATGTACACTGGTCTTTTATACAATGATGTGTTCTCACGCTCTCTCACTCTGTTTAAGTCTGGTTGGGCTTGGCCCTCTCATTGGGAAGAGGGTGACACCATCATTGCCCACAAAGTCGGTACTTATGCGTTTGGTCTTGACAGCGCCTGGCATGGTACTGAGAACAACTTGTTATTTACGAACTCTTACAAGATGAAGCTGTCTATTCTCATGGGTTTTATTCACATGACTTATAGTTACATGTTTTCTTTAGTGAATGCCCTTCATTTCAAAAAGCCGATTGATATTTGGGGTAACTTTGTTCCTGGCCTGCTTTTCATGCAGAGTATCTTTGGCTATCTCTCTATTTGCATTGTTTACAAGTGGTCTGTTGACTGGATTGCCATTGGTAAGCCTGCTCCTGGTCTGCTGAACATGCTTATCAGCATGTTTCTTTCACCTGGTACGGTTGAGGAGCCCCTATATCCCGGTCAAGCCACTGTGCAGATCATTCTTTTGGGAATTGCTTTTGTATGTGTTCCTTGGTTACTATTGCTTAAACCTCTGTATTTACGCAAGAAGCTGAACGAGAAGGCTGCTGCTGAGGAGGCTGCCGGTCTTCTCAACAATCATCAAGAAGATGCTGCACATGATGACGAGGAAGGAGGTCATGGCGAAACTTTTGGCGACATTATGATTCATCAGGTCATTCACACAATCGAGTTCTGTCTCAACACTGTATCACACACAGCGTCATATCTTCGTCTGTGGGCACTATCACTTGCTCACGCGCAGTTGTCTACTGTGTTGTGGTCCATGACTCTCGCGGGCTCATTCTCACAGACTGGCGTGTTTGGCTCTATCGTAACCGTTTTTCTATTTGGTATGTGGTTTGTGCTTACCGTTTGTATTCTTGTTGTTATGGAGGGTACTTCTGCGATGCTACACTCGCTACGTTTACACTGGGTTGAGTCTATGTCCAAATTCTTTGAGGGTGAGGGTAATGCGTACTTACCGTTTTCTTTTGAGAGACTTCTTGCTGAGGAGGAAGCCACATAAACTGTTATTAGAAAGGTATTTTTTTTTTTTTTAATTAGCTGGAATCAAAAGAGAAAGAACATTATGAAGAAAAAAATTACATTTTTTTTAAAACAAAATTCCCATACTGTTTTTATACCCTATACTTTTATTAACTTTTAATTCTTAAATAATCTTGAAATAAATGGGTTTCTTATTTCTTTAACGCAATTGATTTTGATACAAAAGATTTTGGGGGTAACAGATGAATTTGATAATAAAACCAACTTAAACAAGCATGGAATAGAGGACAAGGACTTCTAAGTAGAAAAGTATTTTACGAAATTTTTGAAAAAAAACAAACCAAAATTTAGTAAAAACTCATCTTACAAAAAAAGATGGAGGAGTATTAAAAAAAAGGTTTTTTTTATGCGCATCACAAACTCTTTTTTCTCTCCCCTCAAAAAAAAAAAAAAAAACTTCACCAGGGTCCAAAAACTCCAAAAGCAATCTTTTTTTTTTTTTGTTTTATTTATTTATAAATTTTAATAATAATAGTTTTTTCATCTTCTCACCTTAGCAATACCTTTTTGCAAAAAAACTAATTAAACGTTGGTCAAGTCTATTTTTTAATTTTTTTTATTTCATTCAAATGTCTCATTCTAGCATAATTAAATCATTCTCAACCCTGTCTTTAGTTACTAGCGATAGTGCTATTTTTGAAAAAACTATTGTTTTCTATGAGCAGTTTGGTCTTGCTAGAATCCATTTTTTCGACTACTCTAATCCGTCTTCATCACGCGAGCGCACCTCTCACTCTTCTCATACCATTGATTCTATTAAGGAGACCTGGCTCAATGCCATTCCTGATGCCAATTTTTGCCATTCCGATGCTGTCAATGACTTTGGTGTTACCATCAAAATCAGGTTGACTTCTACAAGCTCTCCTAAATCAACCAACTGTCTTAATTTACTATCTGACAAAACCGATTGGCGGTCGGTCATGCCTGAGATTGTATTCGAATCCGAGGATCTCAAATCTTGCATAGAAATTTTGAAAAAAACCAAAACCCGGTTCCAAGTTTATCCAACAATTGAATCACCAGTGGAAATTGTGGCACAGGATCCTTTAGGTAATCTTATAGCTTTCTCCACGCCAAAACCCTTACTTCCACTTGTTGACAAGTCGCTTACCTTAAATACGGACCTCAAAATACCTTCTACTAAACCTGTCGTGTCAAACTTGAATCAAACACAGTTGAATACTTGCAATCAAGTGAATGTTGTTAATCCGCAAAAGCAACGTCGCATTGCTGTTATGACTTCCGGAGGCGACGCACCTGGAATGAATGCGGCAGTGCGAGCCGTCGTGCGCACTGCCATCTATCATGGCTGCGAGGCGTATGCTATTTTTGAGGGCTATGAAGGCTTGCTAAAGGGTGGAAGTTTTATAAAAAAAATGGATTGGGATGATGTCCGCGGCTGGTTAGGACCTGGTGGGACTTTTATCGGTACTGCTCGCAGCGCTGGCTTCCGTGAGCGTTCCGGCCGCAAAAAAGCTGCCAAAAACATGATTATAAACGGAATTGATGCGCTAATTGTCTGTGGTGGTGATGGCTCTTTGACTGGCGCTAATAAATTTCGCGAAGAATGGCCTTCATTGCTCGAAGAACTTGTAGCAACGAAAGACTTGACGCCAGATCAGGCCAGTTCTCATGAGCATCTTTACATTTGCGGACTAGTGGGTTCTATAGACAACGATATGGCTTCCACAGATGCGACTATTGGCGCATATTCATCACTTGATCGTATCTGTGAAGCAGTTGATTATATCGACACAACTGCGCAATCAAGTTCGGAAGCATTCATTATTGAAGTTATGGGTCGCCACTGTGGCTGGCTAGCACTTATGGCGGGCATTGCTGCTGGTGCTGACTTTATTTTTATTCCAGAACAGCCACCGCATGATAAAAAATGGCAGACGCATATGTGCGAGATTGTTATGCGTCACAGAGCAAATGGTAAAAGAAAAACTATTATTATAGTTGCTGAAGGGGCAATAAATTCAAACCTGGAAGCAATTACTGTTGAGCAGGTGAAAAAAGTATTAGATAATCTGGAACTTGACACTAGGATCACAACTCTTGGTCATATACAACGTGGAGGCCACGCTGTTGCAGCTGACAGACTACTAGCAACGCTCCAGGGTGTTGAGGCTGTTAATTCCGTCTTGTCTGCAACTCCGGACACGCCATCGCCTATGATTGGAATTACGGAAAATAAAATTGTACGGCGTAGCCTTGTAGAGGCTGTCGCGGCAACCCAAGAAGTGGCCAAAGCAATCAAAACCAAAGACTTTTCCCGTGCCATGTCCCTGCGAGATGCTGAGTTTGCCGACCACTTTCAAAACTTTTTAACTATCAATTCTGCAGATCAAAATTGCGCTAGAAACCCGGCACCAAAGCCACTGAACATTGCTGTTGTTACTGTTGGTGCACCTGCTGGTGGTATGAATTCTGCAATTCACGGTATTGCAGCATACTGTCTTTCACGCGGGCACAAGCCCTATGCAATCCAAAATGGTTGGATGGGTCTCATACATCATGAATCGGTAGAAGAGTTGTCTTGGATCGAAGTTCAAAATTGGATGATTCGTGGTGGCTGCGAAATAGGTACAAACAGAAATATGCCTGACGCTGACATGGGTAGAATCGCATATTATTTTCAAAAGTACAAATTTGATGGTCTCATTATTATTGGCGGCTTTGAGGCCTTTGCATCGCTGCACCAATTAGAGGAAGCACGCACCTTATACCCCGCGTTTAAAATTCCAATGGTGTGTATCCCTGCTACAATTTCAAATAACGTTCCCGGTACTGATTATTCGCTTGGAACTGATACCTGTATGAACTCACTGGTAAACTACTGTGACGTGATCAAACAGTCAGCGTCAGCGTCCAGACGCCGTGTATTTGTGGTGGAAGTTCAGGGTGGTAAGTCTGGGTTTGTCGCTGCTTATGCAAGTCTCGTGACTGGCGCCGATGCTGTTTATCTACCTGAAGAAGGAATAAGCTTGAGCCAGCTTGAGGCTGATATTGAAAGCATTAAAAGAGCGTTTGAAGATGACCAGGGTAAAAACAATGCAGGCAAGCTAATTTTGCGTAACGAAAAGTCATCGCGCACACTGTCAACGGAAATTATTGTAAATCTCATTTGTGATGAAGCCAAAGGCAAGTTTGATGCACGAGCGGCAATACCAGGTCACGTACAACAGGGCGGTAACCCGTCGCCGATAGATCGTGTACGCGCGACACGGTTTGCGGTACAGGCGTGCCAGTTTATTGAAAACAATCAAATTATGATTGAAAATCGACATTTAGACAGCGAAGAGCTGCAGAAGACGGCAGTTGTACTAGGCGTACGGTCTTCAAAGCTGGTGTACTCACCAATTAATTATCTTTGGACATACGAGACGGAGGTAAAGGAGCGGCGGCCAAAAAAAGTGCACTGGATGCACTTGATACGAATTGCAGATCGACTTGTGGGACGCAATAAGCTTAGCAAATAAAACGATAAAAAGGAATTGAAAAATTTGAGTTTCATCATATTTAGTTGTACAAACATATTGATTGCCCACTTATGTGTGTTATGTAAATTGCCAAAAAAAAAAAGGTTTAAAAATTGTCATTAGACAAGTTTTCTCTTGGACCTGCAAATTGAATCCAGGAAAAATTTCTCGTCATTGAAGCGACTATATGATAATGTGAACAACATAAACATTGCTACATAATTCAGCTTTAATACTCTTGTTGTATTTACTTTGATGTCTTATTTATATTATCCATGATTAATCTAAAGGATAATAAACTGAATAGATATACATGTGTAGGTAACAAGACTGAGCTCTTTTTTTTTTTTCACCCCCCACTTCAAAAGATATCCTATTTTCTTATCTGAAATAGGGAAGATGGTTGATGACAAAACCTATATATCAAGCCTTTCTACTTTTCCTCTTATTATTATTATTTTTTTTTTTTTTTCACTTAATTTTTATTTCATTTCAAATTTTTTTTTTTAAAAGATGAAATAATAAATAAAGAAAAAAATTTAATTACAATAATTTTACGATTTTTTTATTGCATTTGATTCTCTTTTCTATTAATTTTGAGCCTTTTTTACTATTACCAAAAACCAAATCACAGGAAATGGAATCATCTCCGCTCACCGATCTGTCTAAGGCTAAACAGTTCGTGGGCCAGTCTGTGCGCACGCTACCTGTTCCTTCTTTTGTTATCGATTCAGCTAAAATCCGCGAAAACGTGGCTTGTATGCACGCCAAGCTTGCTGCCATCAATGAAAGTGTTGCTGATAGTGAAACCATGGTACGGTTCCGGCCTCACATCAAGACGCTTAAGACAATTGAAGCAACGCGCTTAGCGCTTGGCAATGTTACAACGCGTGTGGTTGCTTCTACAGTCTCGGAGATCTGCGGGCTGAAACCACTTCTTGACGAGGGTCAAGTCACGGACGTTTTGTACGGACTACCGCTCGGTATGTCTGTAATTCCGCAACTGGCAGCCATTAAGCGCACTTACGCGGACACAAACCTTTGTATTAGTGCTTTTGTGGATCATCCTGGACAGCTTGAGCTGCTGCTTGCGGAACCCCAGGCTATAGTTGGCAAGTGGTCGCTGTTCGTGAAGGTTGACTCACAAGACAACCGTGCTGGTATACCCCTAGACTCGGACGCGTACACACAACTATTGAAACTGTTCCAGCAACACCCAGAGCGTTTAGAACTTGCTGGATTTTACGTTCATGCAGGTACAAGTTACAACGCGACTGATGAAGCCGCGGCGAAGGCTCATTTGCACCGCGAACTCAAGACACTATTGAAAGCTTTAAAATCTGTTCCCAGCGCACTGCTATACAATAATAATAGCAACAGCCGCAAGCTGACTTTATCATTTGGAGCAACACCCACGGCGCACGCTCTTGCTGAGTCAGACATAACTCCCGTGCTACACGAGCTGCTTGGCAGCAGTGCAGAGCTAGAACTTCACGCAGGTAACTTTCTCGCTCTTGATCTTCAACAAGCTTCATCAACGTTAGCCTCGATCTCGTCAATTGCGGGTTGGACACAGTCAGAAATTGTCAGTTTCTATCCGGAGCGCAACGAGTACCTCGTTAATGCTGGTGTGATTGCATTGACTCGTGAGCCTGGTCGTTGGGGCGGGTTTGCTCATGTGCGTGGACAGCCTGGCTGGAAGATTGTCCGCGTTTCGCAAGAACACGGACTTCTTACGTGGGATGGCTCTGAGGAACATCCTGAAGAGCTGGCTACAAAGTCACTAGTATGGAAGCTGGGTGAACGAGTGGACTTGTTGCCTCAGCACATGTGTATCACGGCTGCAAACCATGCACTTTTCTTTGTGGTAGACGGAAGTGACATCATTGTTGATGTGTGGAAGCCGTGGAAATTTTGGTAGTTACCAAAGACCAAAAAAATTTTTTTTTTTCTCGTCTCTAGAGTTACTATTCCAGTCTTAACCAACTCTTCTGCCAGCTTTTTAAATTTGAAAATACCATTATGCATCTGTCTTAAGTATTTAGCCAACTGAAAAATCTAAAACATTTTTTCATAATTCAAAAAATTTTCAGCTTCATACTATGATAGTATGTATTTGAAAATACCTTTTTTTTTTTTTTTTTTTTCTCAAAAACTTGATCATTGCTTTAGTGATTATAGTAATGCACAAGTACCATTAAAGCAGTATAGAAATTAAAGTAGTCCTCACGAATTGACTGTGTGCAGCGGACACTCACCCACACCCTTACGTGCAAACCAATCAAGAATACACTTTTCGTGGTATAGACACAGACATTCTAGCCGACCAACTGCTTCGCCACGCCGAAAACGCTCATAACACACAAGGCACTCTTGTACACCCGGCAGGTCCTGTGGTAGTTTATACAAAATCATTCTGTTCCGCCGATGCGGTGCTCGCGAAGATTGAGGAGAATGTAGTGCTGGTGGACTCGGGGAACCAAACTCAAACTCCCGTAGACATGTATCAACGTGACGCTCATCCTTGTTTGTGCGATTGTTGCAGACTGGGCATCGTGTAAGCACGCGCCCTATACCATTGTTATTAAGACTGCCATCAGAGTCATCCTCAGTGTCAGATCCGATCGCAAGTGTTTCGACAATGGCGCTATCTGATTTTAAGTCAGTTCGGGCTGTACTAAGCTCGCTTTTGTATTTCCGGCGGCCACGGCCGGCAATACTTAGTGCGTGACGAATCCGGTCGAGTTCCATTACACACTCGTCGCATGTTCGGTACTTTTGATGTGGGTTTGATTTTGCGTGGTGCAATTGCCGCTGTCGCTGCTGCCTGCTACTAATATCAATATCACTGCTCTCTTTTGTAACAATATAAGTTGAAGGAAGATAAGTTGTCCATGTCTTCGAGCATGATCCACAAATAACGCGACCGCATTTACGGCAGTGGTGACGACGCCGAAAAAGAAAGTTGAACGGAAGGTCACAAAGTGGGCATGCCTGGACGTCAGAGTCCGGTTGCCACGAGGGGGTGCTAAATATAGTTGTCATGGTATTTTTAAAAAATTGTAACGTGATAATAGAATATTAAACTAATTTTATTTTATTTTGGGAAAAGGGACAACAAAAAGTCATGAACATCAAGGAACAAGAAGAAGATAAAATAAAAAAAGATTTTTAGGAAGCTTGTGAGTTCTTCAATTTAGATAGATAACTACTACATACTGTATAATATACCTATAAACCAACAAAACAAAAACAAAAAACAAACTATAATAATAGTTTATTATTTTAAAGTGGAAACTAATATGCAATCATGTGACGTGTCAACGGTTTTAGTTGTGTACAAGAAGGTCAGGGACCATTTATATAAGAAGCGTGTGCCCAAAAAAGTGTGTAAAGTGTAAAACGTAAGGCATATTGTGTATGGCATGATGAAACCTTTGACTAACATCACAAATGAAAGTGGCTGATATTAAAAACCACAAAATATCAGTCTGATATTTGATTAGGCTTTGAGTCTCTAATCTATTCTCATCAAAAAAGAGGATGTATGACTAGAATTGTCTAGTTGAGTAGATTAAGTTGAAGAATCTACCTTTTTCAAAAGCAGTTTTGAATTGTTTTACAACAAAGATCTATAATTCAACATTTAACTGCTCATTATATAACTATTAAACCTGTAATTGTTCTTACAGGATCTTTGCTATCGTCAAAATTTCTTTTACTTTTACAATAAAACATGATGTCTTTTTTTTCAGGTCTCCAACTTGAGAATCTGTCAAAACCTTAAAACCTTATTCATGTTATAAGCATATTTGTGTATACATGTATGAAAAAAAAAATTAGATTCCACAGATATCAAATTGCTGCGTACATCTGAGTCATATGAGTATATATCGGTCTTCTTTTACAAGTTTTTCCTCTTTTACTATCACAAACCTTTTGTGATACTTTTTTTTTTTTTCTTTTCTTCTCAAATGATGAAGCATTTGTAGGACGGCTCACAATCCCAAAATGGAATCAATAAGACCCAATCAAACCAGTTTCTCACAACCTGGATCGGCTGATAGAAACAAAATTGAAATTGGAGCTGCACTGAAGCCCTTTTTAACAGCAAATGATGGCGTTGCTGTGCTTGAAGTCGCTTCTGGTTTCGGCGACCATGTTGCGTACTTTGCAAAACTGTATCCTGAAGTTACGTTTTATCCAAGCGAAGCTCAGCCTGAATTAATTGATGAAATAAAAAAAAATATTACGGGAATTACAAATGTCCACGATCCTCTTGATCTGTTTCTTGGACACACCTCTTTTGTTGAAATCAACCGTGACATTGATGTTATTATTGCAATCAACCTACTTCACATCTCTTCTGTTCCCATGGGCACCGTGGGACTTTTCAAGTTGGCAAAAAACATATTCACTCAGCGTAAGGATAAAACAAATTCACATCCCATTGTTGTAACGTACGGAGCATTTCTCAAGGACTCCATTACTGGAGAGGCCTCATTTGCAAGCGATGCTGATCGGGTTTTTGATGAGTCATTACGATCTCGTAACCAGAAATGGGGACTGCGATCTCTTCAAAATGAAATTGACCCTATTGCTAAACAGTATGGATTTGGTGAGAGAATTAATTTTCCCATGAATAAAGGTAATTTACTTGTTGTGTGGAAGTTTCATTGACCGTGTTTTTGAATTTGATGTAACAATTACAAGACTTTTGTAATATTTAAACCTTTTTCTATATAAACCTTGATTTATCCTGAAGCAAATTACACATTCCATAATTTCACACTTGAATCTCGTTTTCAAAATAAAAATAATTTGTTACTGATTCTTTAATTATCATGGTCAAAATAACTTTTAGTCTTTTAGTTGGCTCATTTATTACTTTAGCTTCTTTTGCAAATGCTCAACTTAACTTTGTTGATGTTAAGCTTCGCGTAAGAGATCAGCAGGAGTTTGTTAATAGCACTGAAATTACTTCCCAGGTTTCTTCTTCAGTCGAGTACACGACAATTACTACTGTAATTGGTCCTACCGCTGCTGAAACCATAACTGTTTGCAAAAAGTGCATACCTAAAGTTATTACCACTGTCACTGTTATTACCAAAACCATTGATGGAACTACAGTTACAGTAACTGAGCCCTGTGAAGTTACCTATACCCCTACCAGTACTGACACTGTTTATTATGGAGGTTCTACTGTCCTAATCACTGTTCCCAAAACCCAAATTAAGCCTTCATCCGTCACTACCACTGCCCCTGTTACCATTTACACCACTGTTACTATTACTAAACCTGGTGGGTCAATAATTACTCTAACTATCCCTTGCACTACTGATGCAATTACAACCACTACTTCTAGTACTGTTAAAACCTCAACTATTTCAGTAATTACGGAAACTACTGAAACAACGAAATCTAGTCCATCAGTTGATTTTTCTACTTCTCTGGTAGAATTTCCTACAATTACTACAACTAGTACTGTTCAAACTTCTACTAAAACTTCAACTATTCCAATACTTACGGAAACTACTGAAACAACAAAATCTAGTTTATCAGTTGTTTCTTCTACTTCTTTAGTAGAATTTCCTACAATTACTACAACTAGTACTGCTCAAATTTCTACTAAAACTTCAATTATTTCAGTAAGTACAGAAACTACTGAAACAACACAATCTAGTTCATCAGTTGTTTTTTCCACTTCTTTGGTGGAATTTCCTACAATTACTACAACTGATCATTCTTCTTCTTTGCTCAAAAGTGAAAGTACTACTGTGCCTGAAAGCAAAGAGTCTACAACCTCTTTTTCTGTGTCTTCCATTTCTATTATTTCTTCCACTTTGCCGTTGTCAGTTACTTCTAAACTCACAAAAACTGTTACTTTTACTATAACGTCTTCTACTCACGACACAACTATTAGCAAATTGGAAACGACTTCTGATTTCTATTCGTCTACTTCTATTACACCTGTGACGACTATCACATTGACTAAGAGTGAATTAAGCTCTTCTTCTGTTTCTACATCTACCTTACCCCTATCTGAAAAATCTAGCACAAGTGTTTATTTGTCTGAAGTTACTACTATAACTTCACTTCCAGTAACATTTTCTGTTGTGCATAGTACTCCCTCTGTTAGCCAAGTAAACGGCGGTTATTCGTCCCGCAAAAGTTTTGCTGGCTGTATTGGCAGTCTGATTGTAGTTGCAATGGCTTTTATTTAAAAAAAGATATATATAGTCAGAAGATCTGTTTTTATTGCCCTCACAAAAAATATACATATATATGGTATTGTCCTTACATTAAATAGTTACATAATTGAAATAAATAAAAAGATATACAAAGAAGATATTGAATTTAAAAATATTTGTCTCTATAAGACTTTAATGTTAGCATTGTCAGCGCACAGTTGTTCAAAAATTGTTGTTATTATTTAAAATAGGTACTACATAAGGTGGTAAGTAGAAAATCTGTTTACTGTTTTTACATCACATAGTTGCATGATTAAAACAATAGTAGCAAAGATATACAACGAAGACATGGAATTCAAAAAACATTTGTCTCTATGAGGCTTTTTAAATTAGCAATCTCATCGCGCTTTAAGTGATTCTGGCATTTGATGGCATCAAATTCTTCATGAAATAACACATGCACTAAAGGAAACCTGGAATACATAACAGCCGTTGGAATGATAACAGAGATTGACACACTGTAAAACTTTAACAAGCTGCTCTAATCAAGCAAACCATCAGCAAAGAAGTTGCGGTAATGAGTTCAAGAACTTGACTACCGCTCCAAGACCCTTCTTGGTATCAAGCAGGACTCTTAGATCAAGTTCCGGGGAAACTTTACTTAAGAAGCTACGCTCCACAGGATGTAGAGGGCACTCCTTAAGAACGTGTTCAACTGTTTCCAGCTGTCCACATTCGCAGTTATAATCTCTCTCAGTAATACACCTCGTTTGAAAATACTTTCCAAGAGCACCATGACCCGTTCGCAGTTGGAATAACTTGCTAAAGGTATGGCGAGGCACAGTCCTCATGAATGGTTCCAGTGGGTTGGG
>QVTG01000097.1:0-40999 GCA_013305925.1 Geotrichum reessii
ATAATAATAATAATAATAATAATAATAATAATAATAATAATAATAATAATAATAATAATAATAATAATAATTTTTTTCAGTTTTTATGTAAAAGATATAACTTGAGATATAAACACTTCATTACTAACATAAGACACTGAAAGATTATAATGCAAAACACCGATACAGCAAAACATTGAAATAAAACCACTACCATCATCACCTGAAACTCTTTTATCCTCCTCTTGCAAACAAAATACTTTTGAATCATTTGAAAGCAGTTATTATTATTTTTTTGTTCAAGATATTTATATTTTTCAAAATGGAAAAAACTCCTATTAGGGATGAGATTTGGGATATGGTCACAAGAATGAGAACCGCTGGAATGGACAATGAAAAAATTGCCAAAATTACTGGTATAAGCCACTTATCTCTCATCTACCACTTTTTTCAAATTGACCATCCTACGGCCACGCTATCAAAAATCAATCGAAGCTCTAAAAGTTTTTCTAGCCGGGCCGAACGATCCTTAGTTAGGTATGCTCGTTCACATCCATGGGAAAGCTATGAAGATCTTGCCAAAGCCAAACTGTGCGGCGGAGAAGAAATCAGTTCAACTACAGTAGCTGAAATACTTCAACGAAATGGGTTTGGCCCATTCACTAGTTCAATAAAATCACGTCTCACGGAAGCTCAATTGAAAACTAGACTGAAGTTTGCAAAGGACTATTTACGTTGGACAGTAGACGATTGGAAAAATGTCATGTTCAGTGGCGAAATTATGTTTGACGTTGGGGATCCCCGTGGCCCTGTTCATTACCTAGTCAGGAAGGATTTTGATTTTTCACAAATGATCGAGCCACCTAAAAAGGGAAGAAAATCTGTTTTGATCTGGATAGCCATAAGTGGCCATGGAAGGACCCCTTTATACTTGTACGATCTTCCTGAGGTACTACCCTATCCCCCGGAGGGAAAAAAGAAAAATCCAGGGTTTACGGCCACAGTTTACTTGGAAACACTGGAAGCGAATCTTTTACCGGCTATGGCAGGTAAGGATTTGAAATTTCAGCAAGATAACAATCCTATTCATACGGCCAAACAAGTCAGAAAATGGCTAGATAAGCAAAGTTTCGAGACATTGGTTTGGCCTGCCAAAAGTGCTGACATAAATCCGGTTCAGAACATCTTAATCTATATGAAGCACCAGCTTAAATCCCGTTATCCCAGCTTGGAAACAATCGAAGAAATTAAAGCTGAATTGACCACAATGTGGAATGATGTAATCGATGATGACTTTGTTGATTCTTATTTTCAAAAAATGCCACAAAAGATGGCTGACTTGGTCAAGTGTAAAGGTGAGCAGATGGCATGGTGAATATCATATAAAAAAGTTTTTTTTTTAACAAAACTCATATAAAAAACAACATAATCTGATTGTAATTGTTTGTAAAAGCAATATAAACTGATTACAATCAATGTATCACTATCAAAAAGAAAAACTATTTCGTAATAAACAGACATGAAAAATAACAAAAACGAGCCTCATTTCGTGGCACTTAATTTATCATTATTTTTTTTTTGTTTTTAAATCACTTAACAGACAACAATTTGAACAAAACTTTTTTTTTTTTTTTTTGAAAAATCTTATACAATAACAAAAAAATAACAATATGCAAACCTCGCCTTATAACAACCATCAACAACAACAAGACTATTACACACATCAAGCCAATGCCATGGCCTCACTCAAACTGCGCCGTATCATTAATCTTAATAACCGACTCAACGCGGAATTGGTTCGAACCCGGATTCCAGTGTCTGAAGCCTGTTTTGCGTAAGTAGAAAAAAAAAAAAACAATACAGATATTGTATATACACTGAGATCCAAAAAAACAATTCTATTTTTATTTATTTATTTATTCATTTTTTTTTTTAGATTAATAGAATATACCAAGGAACGGGCTCGGACTGACTACGCCGTTGCCGACGTTTTAGGTAGAGGCGCTGGCGCTCATCACCGTGATACCAACAGTAGTGGTGGTGGGTCGTACCACCACCGGCAGGAGTGCTGTGTAATTGTATAATCTTGTTTATATGCAATTGAAAAAAGAAAAACGATTAAGGGTATGAAAAGTTGAAAAGTTGTTGGAAAATGATATGTATAAGTATATGCGTGGGTGTATTTTGTTTAAATTTGTGATATAGATATAGATCTATGAAAATTATTCAGGACCAGATCTAATTGACTTTTTTTTTTTCAAATATATATAAGAATTAATGTGATATAATAAGTATGTCATATTGTTATCACAAGTTATAACTAGTTGATTTTTTTTTTTTGTTCAATTTCCATTATGGATTTCGAATAAATTCATAATCCCATAATCATATACAAAAGTAATATTCTAAAAACAATAATAACAACCAAATATACATTATCACTCTTTTTGTTTCAACTTAAATATCAATCACAAACGGCCGAGTCTTCCGGAACACCACTACGCCGTTGTCTGGTGACACATATCCCTTCACCAAGCCCATGCTGATAAGTTGTACCAAGTATGCTATTGTGTCACCATCTTCAATTTCATCGTCGTCGTCGTCGCTGCTGCTGCTATTTAGCGCTGTTGTCAACTCGCCCGCATGCCGGCGCTGGCGCGTTTCCGGCGACGCCGTTGACAGGGCCAGCGCCTGCGTCAACGTCCCAATGTCGATGCGCGACGGGTCGCCTGTCTGAGCGAGCTCGGCATGCACGCGGCGCAGCAGCGCGTAAACGACCAGCAGCTCGAGCCGGTCGACCGCGGCCGCCAGGTGCCGACGCACCACCACCCGCCGCACCGCGCCGTGCGCGTGCGCGCGATACGCGTGCAGGTCGCCGGCGCGCAGGGCGTGCAGCAGCGGCGCGTAGAGCGCATGCAGGGCTGGGAAGCGGACTTTATTCGGAACTACCAGCGGCAGCTTGGCGTTGTCGTCGTTGTTGTTGGGGCTGCCAGCCGGCGCTAGGAGAAGCAGGCGCAACGGAATCAGGTACAGCAATACAAGCTGCAGGTTGCTACTAACAAATGAGGGTACAGGTGTTGCGGCCGGGTAGCTCTGGCAAAGCTGTAGGGCCGACTCAAGGCTGGCCTGGGCCTTGGTATACTCACGGTCAATAAACGCAACCACCCCAGAATAAAAATGAAAAGTCGCAATATGAGCTTTCGGAAAATTCGCAACACGAGCATCACCATCACCGGCCGCCGCCGTGCTGGGAGCCGGCACGTTCGTAGCCAAAACCCGTAAGTTATATTTGATAAGATTCCGTTTCTGGTGCAAGTGAAAGTAAACTTTACACAACTCGCCAAAAAAAAAGTATACGGCCCGGCGCTTGGCGAGGGATCGGTCGTTCAAACAGATTGTGAACGACCGATTAATTGCCCGGCTGGCGCGCTCAAGATTGTTTTCCTCGTTGTCGGTCTCTTGTGCACTGTACTGAGACCTACTGGAGTTGGATGCTGTGTTGTTGTCTGCCAGAATTGCTAGCCGCCGAAGCTCCTTTGACACCGTGCTCATAGCCAGCACAACCCAGCCACCAGCTGCGGCGGCTGCTGCTGACGCATCGGTATCAAAACTATTAATCAAATTACTACTGACACTTCCATTGCTGCTACCCGCCGTTGTCGCGTCGGCGGCCCGGTTCACGGCTAACAACAGGTCCAGTTGACGCTCAAACGCGGCTTGCAAATCTTGCGTCCCTGCGACCTCAACCGCAACACTACGGTGCGCTTTTGCGACCTCAATCCATAGCTTGTCATTTTTTTTTCCAGCACCCCCACCTCGTTTACCACTAGTACTGCTGCTGTTATTGTTAAAAGCTGTGTGGAGAGCTTGGACCAGGGTAGTTTCCGTTACATTGTTGCCCAGGGTCGTGAGAGACGGGTTGGTAATAGACAAGAGTGTAGCTAGTGTTACGCCATCATGAGAGCATACCGCCTGAGCAAACTTGTTGCTATATTCCATGTTTTTATTATTATTATTATTTTCTCACATAAACACACACACGTCGTGTGGATGCCGCTTGGTACTATTGGTATTTGATATGAAAAACTATTAGACTGAGGTTTCCAATTAATATCAATTGCCTTTTGGGACCTTTTTCATATGCCCTAACCACTCAATGAGCAACAATTATCAGCTAACATACAAATCTTTGACACCCATATTTGAACAAAAACAGAGCAAAAAAAAAAAAAAAGGCACTTGAAAGTATACGCTTACACAAGTTTTTACGAATATTTTGTTAAATCATCCTGTTAGCCCTATTACTATTACACGTTTTTTTTTTTTTTAATTTTCATATGATCAATTTTTTTTCACAACCCTTAGATGAGATCAGCAATGTTCTGGGGCATCTCCTCAATCTGAGTGTTGTAGAATCTCTCAAGCTCCTTCAAAGCCTCGCCATCCTCCTTGGTGATGAAGTTGATGGCAACACCCTTACGACCGAAACGACCACCACGACCAATTCTGTGGATGTAGTTCTCCTTGGAGATGGGGAGATCAAAGTTGATGACGAGAGAAACCTGCTGAACATCGATACCACGGGCCAGCAAATCAGTGGCAATCAAGATACGGGTAGAACCAGATCTGAACTCCTTCATAATGGTGTCACGCTGGGGCTGGTCCATCTCACCGTGAATGGCAGAGACAGTGAACTGCTGGGCAGTAAGACCCTCGGAAACCATGTCGACCTTTCTCTTGGTGTTGCAGAAAATGACGGCCTGGGTGACAGAGATAGTCTCGTACAAGTCGCAGAGGACCTCGAGCTTGTACTGCTCCTGGTCAACGTCAATGTAGAACTGCTTGATACCTTCAAGAGTAAGCTCGTCCTTCTTAACAAGAATGCGGATGGGGTTGCGCATGAATTTGGTGGTGACCTCAAGAACATCCTGGGGCATGGTGGCAGACAAAAGAACGACCTGAATCTCAGTAGGGAGGTACTGGAAAATGTCGTAAATCTGGGACTTAAAACCGCGGGAAAGCATCTCATCAGCCTCATCAAGAACAAACATCTTGATGGTGTTGGTCTGAAGGATTCTACGGCGGATAACGTCATGGACACGGCCGGGGGTACCGACAATGACGTGGACACCAGCGTTGATGGCAGCAGCGTCCTCCTGAATGGAGGTACCACCGATACAGGCGTGGCAGATGACACCGAGGGCGTCACCGAGACCCAGAACGACTTTCTGGATCTGAAGAGCAAGCTCACGGGTGGGAGCAAGCAGAAGAGCCTGGGGCTTAGTGATGCTCAAGTCAATGTTCTGGAGAACAGAGATGGAGAAGGTAGCGGTCTTACCGGTACCAGACTGAGCCTGAGCAAGAACATCGTTACCCTTGATAACGGGGAGGATGGCACGCTGCTGAATGGTAGAGGGGGACTCAAAACCGTAAGCGTAGATACCTATCGTGGATGCATGTTAGAACAAGAAACAAACAAAATTCATTATTCACACGTAGTATTGTAAAAAAAAAAAAAGCTGGAAAAAAAATTTTTTTTTCCGAATGCTACATATAATGATGATGGTGGTGGTGTGTGTATGAGTTTACATACCTCTCAAGAGGTCATCCTTGAGGTGGAGGTCATCAAAGGACTCAACGACTTCGTCGTAGTTGGTCTCGATGCGTTCAGCTTCAATATCGTTAAGGGTTTCGTTGGCAGACATTCTGGTGGCACTTGCAAGTCAATTTCAGAGAGAAATAAAAGTTTCTGACGAAAAGAAAGGGTAAAAAGAATAAAAATTTTTTTTTGTGTTTTTTTTTTTTTTGATTTTTTTTTGTATTTTTTATATAAAAAAAATTTTCCTTTGAAAATAACCCTGACCCTGAACTGTAAAAACACCCAACTCAAAAAAGGTTTTTTTGTCAGGGACAAGTTTTAAGGCATCATGATGGTTGTGATAAACGTGTGTTTAAACGTGTTGAAACTATCATTGTTATTATTATATCCACAATGGTGAGGGAAGCTTAAGATCACGGGCACAGAAATAGATCCAAGATCAGTAAAATTTCCTTTTTTTTTTAGAATTTTATTTTGTTGTTAAACAGTTGTTAGCATTTGGTAAATAAAAAGGTGTTTCTTTATACGTGATAATATCAACACCCATATGGGAACTACTGCGTGGCGGGTCCTGCTCATCGCGCATACACACTACTAGTTTTACACTACTTGGATGCACACTGCGTTAATATGTTCTACCAACTTATCAATATGAAAAAACAGAAAACAAAAAAATATAATAATCATTATCATAACGTGTCAATTACTATATAACATACAATCATTCAGGGGTCCTCCTCTTTGGTCCCCACTCCACTTCTAAAATCATTCTATTAATGGTACACAATCTGCTTTAGGTCCGCTGCGACTGTGAACTCGGCCTCAGTGATCTCCTTCAGGTATTCAACCGTCACATCAGGAGCAATTTCAACCAGAGTCAAACCACCGCCGTTCTTCAAATCAACATCAAACACGGCCAAATCGGTGATGATACGGGAAATGCAGCGAGCACCAGTCAGCGGCAGTGTGCATTCCTTCTTGATCTTAGACTGGCCCTTGCCCTTGTCAACGTGCTCAAAGCACGCGATAACCCGCGTGTGCTCGGGGTTGGCGACCAGATCCATGGCACCGCCCATACCCTTGACCTTGCCGGGCACTGTCCAGTTGGCAATGTCACCGTTTTGTGACACCTGCATGGCACCAAGCAGAGTTAGATCCATACGACCAGATCTGATCATACCAAAGGAGTCCTCAGAACCGAAAATAGCAGCACCAGTGCGGAGGGTAGCAGCCATCTTGCCAGCGTTAATGGTATCAGGGTCCTCCTCGCCAGGGTAGGGGAGTCTACCCAAACCCAAAACACCGTTCTCACTCTGTAGCTGAATGTCAACACTGGGGTCGACGAAATCAGCGGCCATCAGGGGGATACCGAGACCCAGATTAACGTACATGCCCTCCTGGAGTTCCTGACTAGCACGCTTAGCCACACGCTCTCTCTTGGTCAGAACGTGATCCGCAGACTTAACAGCAGCAATCTCCTCTGGAGTCTTGGCGTAAATGACCTTTTCAAACTGTCTGGGGGCCAATGACTGGATGACAGCATTGACGTAGATACCGGGCAGAACAATCTCATTAGGCTTGATCTCCCCAACCTCCACAATCTCGTCAGCTTCGACAATAGTGTATTCAGAGCCTCTAGCCATGACGTTGTTGAAATTGTGTGCGGTTGAGTGGAAAGTACAGTTACCAAGACGATCGGCCTTGTTGACCTTGATGATACTGACGTTACCACGGAGAGCCTCTTCAAGCATGTACTTTTTGCCGTTGAAGATTCTGGTTTCCTTGGGCTTAGAGTAAGTTTTAACCGAGCCATCCTTGTTGTACCTGATGGGCATCTCTCCACTCTCCAAGACAGTGTTGGCACCAGTGGGGGTGTAGAAGGCAGGCACACCGTTGGCAGCAGCCTTGATACGCTCAGCAATAGTACCCTGGGGGGTGAGCTCGAGGTTAATGTCACCGTTCACGTACGCAGCCTCAAAGAACTTATTCTCGCCAATGTAGGAGACAATGGCCTTATCAACTTGGCCTTCGTTGAGGAGCTTACCAAGACCCTTGCCGTCGACACCAGCGTTATTAGAGACAACCGTAAGGTCGCGAATGGTATCCTTGCGTCTAACAATGTCATCAATAAGGGTTCCTGGAATACCACAGAGTCCAAAGCCACCAGCGAGGACGATGTGACCCGACTTGAGGCCAGAGCGCTCAATGGCCTCGTGGGCAGAGGGCAGGATCTTGGAGATGAGCTGTCTGTAAGACGTAGTAGAGAAGCGCCGGGCTTGAATTCTGAGCATTGTTCTTGGTAGTTGATCGGCTCTAAGAAGAAAAAAAAGATTCAAAAGATTTTTTTTTTTTTTAATTTTTTTAAAAAAAAAAATAAAACTTAAAAATTATAAAAGCATCTATCTGTAAGAGAAAGATTGACGGATTCAGGAATGTTTATATACAAAAAATTACAAAATCCAATTATATGCTTCTATGTGAAAGCCTCGAGACAAGCGGTTCAGCCAGCCCGGGGGGTCGGAGAGGTTTCGAAATGCCAATAGAAATTGAAATAAAAAATTTCAACTATGAGAAAAAGTTATCTGCTTCCCCCCCTCGGTTTTCAAAGGTTTAACAGTAATTGGAAAAAAAAAAACAAAAAAACATATTGAACGGAGGAATATCGGTGATCAAGATCAAGTCATTAACGGTGTCAAAAAGGGGAAACCTCCGGCGTTTCTCCAGACTTATTCGCCCAAAGTGGTAACCAAACAAGAAGAAACGCGGGGAGAAAAAAAAAACTATGGAGCATTTTTTTTTGTTTTATTATTGATATTAATTGTATACGTATTATATGTATTATATGTATTATATGTATTACTATAATTACTATGTATTACTGTGTATTTGAATTGGCTTATAGCGGGGTGTGATGGTCAGTAAGCGGGCTTTAAAATTGTGAAAAAGTTACACGCGAGGGTTTTTAAAACAACCCATAAGGCCAGAAGGGAATCAGTTTTGTATTAAAGCAGGCACAAATACATAGAAAAAAACATCTGCCTATTGATTTATGGCTGAGGGGTTGTTGATCAGGTATGGTGATCTCGGTGAAACTGAAAAAAAAAAAAGCTCTTGATCTTGTGTTATTTTTTCACTATTATTGGATCTATATTGATCAGTATAAAGTACTATACCAGAATAAAACCAACAAAAAAAAGACTTATAATCTATCACAGGTCATAAGTAGTAAATATTTGCTTAGGGAAATATCTATTATATAATCATCATACACAAAAAAAAAAGAAAGGATCAAAGCATGTATACGTTTATAATAGTATGATAGATAGAAAATCTGTTTATTGTCCATTATAAAAGTATGAAATACCAAATTTTCTTTTAGATAATCAGTTGACATTGTATATATGTACGAGTTTGAACAAAAATCTCTCTTGAAAAACTATTTCAAGGGGTCTGTTCATTAATGAATGCTTGATAAAAAGGCTGTCAAAATAATCCTTTTTTCTTTTTTTGTCAAAAGTACGAAAAAATACCGTTAGATCCCTTAATAAACATGATAATTATCAATTATTCATAGTCAGATCACTTGTAATAAGAATATTAATAACCATTAATTGCCCTTTTTTCCCGTCACTATTAGGGTTAGGTGATGCCATACATCTTTTTTGAGTCTACTCTATTCCACTTAACCACCATCTTACACAGGGGACAAGTAGTCAAACATATACACTCCAAAGCCCTGGATTCATACAACAATAATCTACAACCATCGCTAAAAAATACATATATATACATTAATTTCAATGTCATCAGTAAAGGAAATCAAGATTCAGGTTCATGAAAAACTTGTCGAAACTGGCGAGTACGAAAAGTATGACTATATCTTACCATCTCTCGAACTATTTTCTTGATCTTACTCTTTATTTTAATTCTATTTTCTCTAACTCTTTTATACTAGACTTAAATCTCAGCTTCGTCTTAAACTTATGGAGTCCGGTTGGTTTGACAATGTCAATGAGCTTGCCCTTGATAAACTTAGCACCGAGGAAAATCCCAAATTCGATCTTATTGCCCAATCTCTTGAGGAACAAGCTCTAAGTAAGTATTATCATGATACTATTTTCTTATTTTATTTTTTTTTTTTCATCCAGAGTTATCTAACAGTTTTCATTTTTTTCTAGGTCTCGTCCCTGACTCTATAAAAGTCGAAATGTTGCAAAAAATTCGCAAGTTTCTTGATACTTGGACTACAGACAATACCCACTAATCACGTGATGATAATATCATTATCATCATTATTATTCTTTTTTTCTACTTTCTCTCCCCCTCCCCTTTCATACTGTTAATTGTTTTTTTTTTTTTTTTTTTTTTTTGTTCCATCGTCGCCGCCACCATAACTGGTCCTAATATCACTACTGCATCGCTTGCATCACTCTGAAAAATTTCTTTTATGCTATGGTAAGATTGGATACCGGTGCTCTGTTTTTACCATAAACTGACTTTTTTTTTCTTAGTCCGAAGTTTCTGACTCTGTGAAACGCAATGTTGCAAACCAACTGCGTACCCTCGCTCCCAAGCTCAGCAACCATGATTCGCAGGAATTAGCCAAAAAGTTCAATTTCAGTCTCAGAAAATCTTGTGCATATCTGATTTCAAAACGATCCGCTACTTTGGATCCTCTAGTGCCTGGAATCAATGCTGTCTTCGACAAGTATGCTGACAAGGAGGATCCTGATGATCTTGGCATTGATGGCACTATTACGTTTATTCAAGACTTGGGTGTTGACCTCGAAGATTTAGTGGCCGTGGCTCTCGCGTTCAAACTTCACTCACCTCGGCTTGGAGTCTTTCCCCGAAGTCTCTTCATACTTGGCTGGGTCGAACTTGGGTATGTGTATTGGATTGCTTGATTCAATCAACTTATCTAACATTTCATTTTTTTAGCGCTTCCAATATATCTGACATGAAGGCTCGGGTCGAGGAGCTCAGAGTTCTACTATATAATGACCCTGACTTTTACAAGGCTGTCTACCAATATACCTTTTTGTTCAATCTTTCAGAAGGTACGCGGGTGCTGCCAATTGAGACTGCTGTCGATAATTGGATGCTACTGTTAAAAGACAGGTTTGCTCTCCTTGACAAGTGGATTACATTCACCACCAACGTCTATGGCAAGGCTGTGACGCGAGACACGTGGAATATGATTTATGAGTTTAGCATATATGCTGATAGTGACCCTAATTTGGAGCAGTACGATGAGGAGGGCGCCTGGCCGTCTGTAATTGATGAGTTTGTAGAGTATGTAAAGGATTTGTAGATGATGGCTTGATGTTTTTTATATGTACAATATATTGCATACACACCCAACGTTTTTTTTTTTTTTTTTTTTTTTTTTTTTCCTTCCCTTCCTCCCGCCTTTTAATGTTTTGTGAACCAAGCCAATAACCATGAACTCGGCGATATCGTACTGCAAGTTGACTGACATAGACATACCATTTAGGGTAAAAATGTATATACCACAGTTTCAATTGAAATTTGTACTTTTATTTTATTTTTTTTTATTAATCAATTGTTTTTCTAACCAACTGTTATTATTATTATTTTTTTTTTTTTTTTTTTGCCAGATCGGCACTTGAAGGTACGAAACCACTGCTGCCAGCCTCTGCCATCATCGAACAACCGGAGCTAGCCCTGGCACAATCAAATGTAAACCCTTATTCCGATTTAATGGTCACCGTGCAAGTTTTTGCTGATAGCAAGCCGCTCACAATGCCTGTTTCCACTTCATACCACTCGTTCAGCTCTGTACGCCGCTGGAACGAGTGGTTGACTCTTCCAATCAAGTTCTCTGAGTTGCCGGCCACTGCGCAGCTTGCCATCACGGTATGGGACTCGGCAGGTCCGAATGACTACGCTCCTTATGGGGGAACTACAGTGACTCTGCTTGATCCCACTGACGCTTGTCTAAAACGCGGCCGTCAGAAACTTAAACTTTGGCTTGACCGACCTGCGGATGGTAACACGAATTCAACTACCGATGCCCGCATCCTCAACAATCAGAAAATGGAGCGCCTAGAGACTGCATTGCGAAAACATAACTCTGCAATGCTTTCTGACACCGTTTCATCTTCAAATGCCAGCTCGTGGCTCAATAATCTCGCTTATCGTAAACTAGAGCAGATCAACAAAGCGCTCTCTGCTGCTGACCCCAATGATCATTTTTTGTATATCGACTTTGTGCAGTTTGATGTGCCTATTGTCTATGCTGAACCTGTGTATCCATCGCCACCAGCATTTCCTATACTACAGCAATATGCTTATCTAGATGCCGATGAAGAAGTCAAACAACAGCAACAACAACCGGCGCCTGCACGCCGCCGTCTAAAGATTCCTGCTAGTACAAGCGCAGGCATTGTCAACGAAGTTTACAACGACTACCAACCCACACAAGAAACGGGCCCTGTTGTGCAGGTCGTAGACCCAGACCAGTTCCGGGAGAATCCTATTGATCGCAAATACCGGCGTCTAATCCGTGGGGCTGAGCGCGGCTTGTTTGACAAGGACCTCAAACCCAATGCCAAGACGCGTGACGATTTACAAAAACTCATAACAACGTCTTCCCCTGTACACGAACTGTCAGATGATGACAAAAACTTACTATGGAAGTTTCGGTACTACTTGACTCGACATAGCCAGGCTTTAACTAAATTTCTACGTTCCATCGCGTGGGAGGACCCCGTGGAAGCAAAACAAGCCGTTGAAATGTTACCACGTTGGGCAGAAATTGGCATTGATGATGCCCTCGAACTGTTGGGCCCAAACTTTAGCAATACACAGGTCCGCGCCCATGCTGTGGACCGTTTACGCAAGGCAAGTGACCACGAGCTGGAATTGTACTTACTCCAGCTTGTCCAGGCTCTGCGGTTTGAAAAGGGCACGTCTTCGTCATCGCTAGGTAAATTTCTTATTGGCCGCGCGGCACGTAATCCTATCTTGGGTAACTATTTCTTTTGGTATGTAAACGTTGAAGCGTTAGAGACAGGAGCACCACAGATATTTAAAACTGTACTTGGCCAGTTCAAGCATTCGTTAAAACATGCATCGAACGTGACTGCATCAGATAGCGCTGCATCGGCACCGTCTCATTCTTCTACAGGATTAAGACACGCGTCGGTTTCTGCGGACGGTGGTGACCACACCGATTTGCCGCCAAAAACGCGGTTACAAATCCTCGAGCTCCAAATTAAGCTTGTCAACCAGCTGCTCAAGATTGCAAACGACGTAAAAACTCTCAAGGAGCCGCGACCAAAAAAAATTGAAAAGTTGCAATCCTTTCTGGCTGACACTCGTAATGGTGTTCTCAATTTTGACCCAATCCCGCTGCCACTTGACCCTTCGGTTATCATTACTGGTACAGTACCGAATGACTGTAACGTTTTCAAAAGTAGTTTGTCGCCTCTAAAAATAACTTTTAAAACCCAAACCGCCGCAGGTACAGTCGGACCACAATACTCTATCATTTTTAAGGCCGGAGACGACTTACGACAAGATCAGCTTGTAATCCAAATTATAACCTTAATGGACCAACTGCTACGCAATGAAAATCTTGATCTCAAACTCACGCCGTATCGCATTTTAGCGACGGGTCCTCGTGATGGTGCTCTACAGTTTGTTCCTAACGAGACACTGGCGGCGGTCCTTAGCGACTATCCCGGCGGAATTCTAGGATACCTGCAGCACCACAACCCGGACTCGACCAACCCACTTGGGGTTGCGCCTCGTGCCATGGACACGTATATTCGTTCATGTGCGGGCTACTGTGTCATCACGTATTTACTTGGAGTCGGTGACCGTCATCTCGATAATTTGCTTATTTGTCCTGACGGCCACTTTTTTCACGCTGATTTCGGCTACATTTTAGGCCACGATCCCAAGCCATTTCCGCCTATGATGAAGCTGCCTATTCAGATTATTGACGGTATGGGCGGTGTGCAGCATGAAAACTATGATCGTTTTCGTTCGCTTTGCTTCACCACCTACACCACGCTACGCAAGTCTGCCAACTTGATTCTCAATCTGTTTACGCTCATGTCTCATTCGACTATCCCTGACATTGCCATGGAGGGCGGCCTTGGCGCCGTATGGAAAGTGCGCGAGAAATTTGGCGGGACGGAAATGTCGGAGGAGGAGGCCATTGTGCACTTTCAAAATTTGATCAATGAAAGTGTCAATGCGTTTTTGCCAATGGTTATAGATAGACTTCATAACCTAGCACAGTACTGGCGTGCATAAATTGATTTTTTTCTTCTTTCTTTTGTAATACAAACATTAATTTTACTATTCAATAATCAATAATTTTCTATTTTTGAAGGGGAAAAAAAAAAAAAAAACTTTGAAACTAAAATTGTAATCAAGTCATTCATCCATTTTATTTGATTTAAATTGCAAGTTTGGGTTCACTTGTGTTTAAAAAAATTAAAAAAAAATCAATGGTTGATTTTTTTTTTTTTTTTTGAAAACTTGATAATTGTCGCGACTAGAAACCCGCAATAAGTTTAATCTTTTATATATTTCATTATTATCATTATCAGTTTTATTGTTTTTTTCTATAACTGATTATGAGTTATATAAAACAAAAACAATAAATATACAAACAAACGAGAATTAAACCACATAGCGGTTGAAGAGTCCTTTGAAAAAAACCTATTTCTACTGATTAGATAGACATAAGTATATATTGTGTGTGCTTTTTCCAATACATATATATAGTATCGTACAACTTATGGTTTACAGCAGGTTTGAAAGCGACTGAAATGGCGATAATTAAGGCTCGTTGAGTGGCCTATTATTGTTATATTTACTTTATCTTTTTTTTTCCTTTTATTTTAATTTATAATCCGCTATTCATATAAAAAAAGACAATAAACTTGATTATAATACAAAGAGGTTGAGGGGGATGGGTGTGTGGTAATCAACAAAAGTATGCTTGGTTTAAAATTAATTTTCATGCGGTCACAAAAACAAAAATTATACGTATTTTAAATATTAAAACTAAAATTTGATCCAAAAAAAAAAAAATAAAAAAATATTTTTTCATGCCTTATTTTCATACGTAAAATTACTAAAAAAGTTTGGGGGTTTTTTTTTATTTTATTTTATTTTGATGAACGTGGTTTTCAGTTGATCATTCAAACGTTTGGTATTATCAAAAGTTACTACGGTTTTTTTTTTTACAAAAAAAATATAAAATGAAGCTCAAGTTTCTATAACTATCAGCTATTTGAATAACAAGATGATTTTTTATTCATTATTATTTAATAAGCCCTATTCTTTAAGTAACAATCTGGTTGTATTTTATTTCAATTTTTTTTTTACCATGGAAAACTTTTATGAAAAAATAAACGGTGAGTCTTCCGGACGCAGAAGCTATTCTCCAAACCAAGAATATTTAGACCGGATTGATGACATCCTTAAAATGACTTCTCCAAGTTTAAATGATAATTCCGTTATTGAATCCTTAAATATTGGCACTCCAAAATCTCAATCTTTTGCCAATGAATCTCAACCACCAAGTACTTTTCATTCATTCCAGCAAAGGTTAACCGATTTTCAGAGTGCTTCGGTGCACAGTCCAAGCTCTAACCTGTCATCAAATATCAGTAACATTAGCCTTGAAGGAGCGGTATCTAACACAGACGACGAATCTCAAACCTTGAAAGAATCAGATTTAGATCATAGCTCCACACCACGGTTGGAAAATATTAATGAATCTCATCGCAACGAATTTATTAGAGCTCAACATCAAGGATATCAAATGGGAATTTCTCCTGATTCTATCGCACCTTCAGAAAGCTGCAGTAACATTGGCCATGGTGAAAATACCACACCTTTTGAAGGCTTCCATAATACTGACTGTGATGAAACGGTAGCAGGTACTTTACAATTATTACCCTCAGTGGATCAACTTCACCGCACAATGAAGCTAATAATGAAAAAAATTAATGACGGCTCATGTAAAAGTATTGCTAGTTTAACTGATTACAAGTACACTCCCGAAGGGTCCAAACTAAAAGACCCAACCAAAATGGCGTTTGAAAATCTTTCAGCCACTGAGATTAATGAATACAAACTATATGAAAGCAATAAAGACGGCTTTATTCAAAAGTATTCAAATATTGACTGGGAGTGCGAGAAAGTTGAAGCGTTTAACCAGAGTACGCTCAACAAACTGAATCGCCGGGCCAAGATACTGAAGAAAATTTTTAACTTGCACGATTGTTACCCAGAAAACGTTGTATGGATGCAAAAAAATCATCCCGAACTCATTCCTTTGCTCAACGCTCTCGATGCAATTGACCATATTGAAAAGAATCGCAATGATGTTGCTGACAAACAAACAGTAAGACAGCTCTGCTCTCTTATGTGCATTACAACGGAAAATGAAATTAGAAGAATCAAAAAGATTAAGGAAGAGTTTGACGTGATGAGAATAAAGCTAAGTAACAGGTGGGACAAAAAGATCGAACGTTCAAGTCACCCTCTCTAGGTGTGTCTATGAGGTTTTGCCAACAGTGAATGTGTATGACTGTAAATGTTTATAATTTTCATATCATTTTATTTTATCTTGATTATTGAATAATAGCTTTCTCTTTTGTGAATTAACCATATTCTCAACTATGAATGAGTATTTCCCCCCCCCCCCCCCCCCCCCCTCCTTCCCTCCCGTCAAAACGATATAATACGTATTTTTACACCTCGCATTCAAGAGCCAACATGATCAAGTTTCTAAACTCAAGCAAAGTCAAAGCAATCTTACTAATAATGATCAATAATTAAACCATAAATATTTCAATAAAATTCATTCAAAACGAAAAAAAAAGAGATAAGGATAATTGGGCTAGTCAGATCAGCTCTGTTACAATGGATGTGACTTTTGGCTTTCGTATAGACAAAATCGACCGATATGCAAAACATATTACAAAAGTAGGTTGTGTTATGTCATATATTTCAAGTTTTATCTTTTAAAAAAATTTGTCTGCTTTTAAAAAAGAAGTTAAAATTAACCAAAATTTCGAATTTTTATTCCAAAAGTGATCACATTATAAAATAAAAGGTCAAAAATAACTAATTTTCGAAAAGTTATGTCAAAAGTAGTCAATTTATGGTGCAAAATTGTCAAAAATAACACCTTTGTGGTAATATATATGTCAAAAGTAACAACTTTTTAAAAATTAATAATCAAAAGTATCAATTTTTCAACAAAAAAGAAGTTCAAAAATAACAATTATTTGAAAAACAAGTCCAAAATTGACTACTCTTTTTAAAAAAAAAAAGTAATTATTTTTTATGTTTGATTTTTGTAAAAAAAAAAAAAAAACGTTATTTCTGGACTTTATAACATTCAATCAACGACTATTTTTAGCCTTTTATTTTTTTGCAAATAAAAAACCATAGTCCAAAAAAGTGGTCAGATTAGAACTTTTAGTTCGAAAAGTAGCTATTTTTGACATTATTTTTTATTCTCATAGATATATTCTATGTCCAGAGCAAGACTCTCAACAAATCATAAAAGATTACATGAACTTCAAATATATCTATAAATATATTGATCAATTTTGTTTTTTTTTGGATTCCTATTTTTCATACGATCAAAAAACAAATAGTTTAGCTGCTAATCTTCTGACTTTTATATTAGCTAGCTTCAATAAGTTTCTACATTTTTAATTTATTTATTATCAACATGCTGTAGTTATAATGTAGCTACGTGATGCAAGAACAATAAACAGATTTTCTATCCATCTACTGTAGTCAGTAGTTATAGGTAAAGCTGTAGAAAGTACAAAATACTTGACAACAGATTTTATAGTTTTAGTATCAAGGTTTAAGTACAGGTACCAATGATTAAACCTTGACAAAGAATGCCACTATACAGAAAAAATGGGTTCAATCAATGTGGATGTCTTTGTTGAGTTAACTTTTTTTTTTAATCAGATATATATTCAATTTTCAGTCTATAAATAGCCATTGAAAAAGTACTGTAAATACTTTCATTGATAGTATCAGTAGCATGATTACCGTCATTACCATAGACTAGTGCCGCTTCTACTTATAAACGAACTTTATAAAAATAGTTCAATGTCAACTATTGTTGCTTAATTCCTTATGAAACTCACAATTAGCTATAAGAACATCAAATTAATCATAATAATGTTAACTATCATGAGTTTCAATCATACGAATATGATGTATATTAATCTTCTTGCTTACATATCAATTGGAAGGTGTGATGATTTACTAAAATATTTACAGGAATTTCAAAATTAGAGCCAATAGATGATTCTATCGTTAATTCTTGATTACTATTTTTTTTGATGAAAAAAATTGCTGTTTAAGAAATGCCTTGATAGTTATCTTATCTTTTTTTTATAGAGTGAATATGAGATATTTGAACACGATAGAAAAGTGATGAATGCCAGGAAAAAAAAAAAAAAAAAAAAAAAAAAAAACTATTTACTTTACTTGCGGTTTAGTTTACAAATTATTTTGATTTTAATATGAATAATTAAATTACTTGGTATAGTAACTAAAGATGCCATCTTAAGTATTTGAATTGTTGAAACGTGCCATTGCCTGCACATTTGGCAGTGTACAATTCTATCAAAACCTAGAATATACAAAAAGGTTTATAGAAATTATATATAAAACTATTATTTGGTATTGATACTCATAATAAATTAAAATCAAACGCTGGTATAGATTAGACCGGTAGAGAAAGAATTTTGTAATTATGCAAAACCAATGCTATTCAATTCTCTCTGAACAGTCGTAGAGGCTTTAAACTCACGTCAATAAAAAAAAAAAAAGCAAATAAAAAATTTAGACCCAAAATTACCAAGTTATTCACTCCATTGACAAATATACGTATGATATATACATTTTTGCAGTATTAATATATATATATATATATATATTGAACTTGATATAGTGCTAATTATTCTTTATAATCAAAAAAAATTACGTATATGATTCCTTTTACACTCTTGAACTTACTTTTACAAACATGTTCAAATTATATCTCAATTGTTCTCAAATATAAAAATAAATCAAAATTAAACTAAATAACGTTTATAAAAAAAAAAAAATAAATAATAATACTGTATACTGTTTTTTTAGTAAAAAGTCAAGAAAAAAAAAGTTCGATTGTCCAAAAAAAAAAAAACTTATTTCATCGGTTGATGTCAAGAAAGCGTCAAGTTTACATGACCATAAGGCCAATTCCGGCAATAGCATTGGCAAGCAAAAGAGAGTTATAAGAAGCAATGTTAGCGCCATTAGGACCAGCGGTAGTGGCAACACCACCGCCAGCAATGCTAGTAGTAAATGTATTAACAGATGATCTAGATCTCGAAGTGCTAGTGCCAGAAGTGGTATTACCAAATGTAGTACTAGAGGAACTTGATGTTCTAGAAACACTGAAATTGCCAGTCGTGGTAGAAGTTTCAATAAAACTAGTAGTAGAATTAAAGACACTTCTGACGCTTGTGGTAGTAGTATTCAAAGCACCGGTAGTTGTTGTGGTAGTAGTATTCAAAGCACCAGTAGTCGTTGTGGTAGTTGTATTAACCACCCCAGTAGTAGGAGAAATAACAGTAGTGTTGTTTTTGGTAATAACTGCGCTGGTAGTAACCTCTGTAGGAGTAATCAAAGCCGTGGTAGAGTTGGCGCCAGTAATAGATGAAAAGCCATTACCACTAACAATTGAAAACCTAGGAGAATAGTTTACATCATTGATATTTTCTTTATTGATAATCTCAAGAGCATAATCATTACCGCTTTCAATGTTATCTGGGATAGCCCATCTAACTGCACCAGCGTTTCTAAGATCGGTAGCAATTGTGAGAGCGGTTTGCAAATTATTGGAATCTCCTTTTTTAAGAAGCAGATCAACGTTTGCTCCACCATCGGTATCGTTCCAGCGAATAATATAAGTCTCGCCGGTGGTGAGAGTCTCAGAGCCTGATGGTGCAGTAAACGAATTTAAAGCAAAGACACTGACGATTAATGAAAATACAAAAATAGAATTAAAAAGTTGCATTGTTAATGTTTAACTCAATAAAATAAATAAATAAAAAGGAAAGTTTGATAAAGTGTGAATATCTGGTTAAAAAAAATAATTGCAAAAAAAAAAAAAATTGAAAGAGATGTTGACTTATTTATATCTAGTAAACTTATAAATGAATGTATAATAATAGAACACAATGATTTTTTTTAAACTAGTGATTTCTTTTACAAAAAAAAAAAAAACTGAATAACGTTTCACTTTAGTTTATAACATTCAAAAATAACCAATGCTAACAGGTTCAGGATCAAATTACAATCAGCAAAACAATGATTTTGCCGTGTTGTTTTTTATTCAAATAGTAGGCTGATAGTGTTGTGTCAATCTTAAAATTGATGAATGGTTTAGCAGGCTAAAAAGCATTAAGAAATAGCATGATGAAAGAAGTTTTTTTTCTTTGACTGTTTTCATTGTCAACGTTGCCAACTTTCGTGACTAATTTTCAGATAATTCTTTATTATGCTCGATAAATAAAAATAGAAGTTTCAATCTTGCAATCAGCACATCATGTTGATATTTTTATTGAACTTATTTTCTAAGAATGTCTGATTATCAATATAGTAAAATTAATCACCATTTAAAATGCTTGCACCTTAGCACATGCAAACTTTGTCAGCTTTTCAAACTTTTTTTTACACCTGTTTATTTCAGAGCTATTTGTCTGTTTACTGATTTCTTTTCAAAAAATATCAATCGGATTGTATCAAATTAGTATTTATAGCTTTAATGAAAGCACTTATTTTATCAGGTCCAGTCATAATAAAAAACAAATTTAAAACAAAGAACGTTGAGATTTTATATAAGCTACGAACCGATATTTTATTGGTTTTTCACGTTTTCACTTTTAGTTGTATAATGTGTATTGAGAACTCAAGGTCTGAAAAATGAATTGAGTCTGCATTGATTTTTTAATAATGATAGATGATATATATATATTTATGAAAACTTCAATAACACGACTTATCAGAACTCTCAAAATGGGAGATGCCACCAATAGACACTTTTTTTTTTTATCATTATTGCCAAATCTTTTAGTCAACGTTAGATTTGAAAAAGCCTTGAAGTTTATATTTAGTAAGCTTTGCTTTTTAAATTTTATCTAGTCAGCTGAAATGAGTTGATTTGTTGTTTGCTTGTAAGTGAATAATGTTTTGCAATGTTTTTTATTTTCATTAAACGGTACTGTAGCAAGCATAGCTATAATTTGCAATAAGGTAAGTTAGATATTTTTTTTGTTAATGATACTTTTCATTTATATTTGCTCAAATGTTCTATAGAGTGTGAAACCTTTTTTTTGTATCTTTGATAAACTTTTATAAAAACCATATTTTCATCAACTCAAGTCACTTTGGAATAGTATTGCAAGATGAGTATATATATGGAAACACGTTTTGATACTTTTTAAGTCTTGATATCCCAAAATCATGCCTTTACTTATACTGTTTAGGCTAAGTTTATTTTTTTTCTCTTTACTGGTAACTTTGTTTATACTATTTTAATTCTTTATTTGTATTCAAAAATCATACAATAGGCATTAACAGGCAAGCGCTCAACAACCCTGAACCAATCTGTTTTCATATTGTACCACCGAAAGCCAAATAAAATTTCCATAAATTTGAAATCTATATACTATTTTGTTTTAACATTTTCATGCGCATTTATACTTGAATAAAAAAAAAAAGCTCCTTATTTAAGATTTAAAATTGCAAAATATATTTTCTAACTTATGTGATTTATATACATATCAGTGATTTCACTTTCAATTTCATATTTGATAGTTAACACTAACAATAAAAGTTTTTAGCAATAACTTTTGAAATTTTATGTTGAGTTAATGATAATACATTTCAAAATTGAGTTTTTTTTTTTTTTTTACTAGCCAGGTCTTTTAAGTACCAAATTTATCTGGTGGGTTCATTAAAAGCTTTTAGACTAAGTTTATTTTGGTACTGAAAACAAGTTAGCGTTAATTTTGTAGCACAAAAAACTTTTTTTTTTTTTGACAGTGCTTGACTTAAGTTGACTTAAGTTTGATTCAAGGTATATGGTGTGTTTTGGTTTAATACTAAATGTTTCTTACTGTCTCATGTGTTTTTTAAAACTCAATGCTTATACACTTTCCTATGTACTCGGGGGTCTTTGGTTTTTTTAATCTACAACATAATACTTTAAAATTGTTTTTTGTAGGTGCTCAATGTACATGTACAATGACAATGGAAAATTGATTACCAAAGCGTTAGATACTTCTCAATGACTTCTTTGCAACAGCTGATTAGAATTAGAAAAATATCAATTTCTAATTTGTAAAAAAGTTATAGAGAATGATACGTTTTTTTTTTCTTATACAGTGTGAAGAAACAAATTTCGAGCAATAAGTCTTCTTTTTTTTTCAAATACTATACGTAAATATTATATACCTATATATATTTTTAAAATCTCATGTATCAACTATATAAAAAAATTAAATTTCAAAAATTTTTTTTTTTGCGCTGATTATGAGGGACAATTTTTACAGAAAAAAGTTGAGGTTATTTCTATTGCAACGAGTAAGGTAGAGCTATTACCTAACTTAACATTTATTTTTACTAATCTTGTACTCCGTAAAGAGAAAGCAAAATCTTTGACATTAATATATACCATATAATACAACACCCATCATTATTTCTCCAAAAATACGTCAGGTTATAGAAAACATAATAGTAATGGTTAGTAGCATCAAGCTGCTGTCGAAAATCAGAAAGCCTAAAGTTAAAGGAAAAAAATGCAAGACAAGTATATAAATATCTCAATCAATTGAAGAATTCAAACTTGCTACTGTTGAAAAAAAAAAGCTGAAAACTTTGAGGTAATAGTCAACTTTTATTGGCCAAGCTATTCCCCGATAATAGATAAAAGTAAATGAACATTATAAGCAATGTTATACATCAAAAAGAAAATGAAAGTGAGGGAAAAAAAAAGAAAAATAGTAGTACATATTAAAAGATCTTATTATCCTAAGAAACAAAACTACTCCATGAAGCTTTTCATAACTCATCGACGCCCCATGGTACTGCTTGAAAAATATATTGCTGCTTGGTACTACGAGAAAATAGCGCGGCTTATTTGTTTACTTTCATCTTCAACTGGAATGAGACTAATGTGTATCATATACGGTTAGGATTATTGAGTCTCTATTTTAATTTTTGTTTTTTTTGTTACACAGGATAAATCACCGTGTATACTGTTGATAAGTCATTGCAAAGTGTTTTTTTTCCTTTTTTTTTTTTCGATTAGACTTAAGTAATAATAGATATGAATATGTCGCCAGAGCTAATGCATTCTACAGAATATCAACTCTGAGTATGTTTCATCGAGTTGTTTACAAAAAGGTCGAGAGTCAATAGAATCTAACACACAGAAAAGCAGCAAGCCTATACGACTCTACTAAACTCTGAAGAAAAAAAAATCATTAGTCATGGTTAGGAGAGATATTTTGGCAACAATCATTGTTTAGACCTAAGTCTCAGAAAACCTGCTTAAGAATAATAATAATAATGATGATGATGATAATTTTTTCTATTTTTCAAACACTGCAAAAATATTTCGCTATTTTTCGCCACTGAAAACGTTTCTATAGAAACTACACGCTTTTTAACTTTTGTTTGAAAAGGGGCGAAGATCAGATTAAGGTTAGCTTGGAGACTAGTTAACCACAGTCTTTTTCTAGTTTGAGGTTTAACCGTATTATATCATGCCAGTTACCTATGTGAAACATTGTTATTTAAGGTTGTCTGTGTAACTGACTACAAACTTTAACGCTAACCAAAATATATAGAACAAAAGAAAAGAAAGAAAAAAAAAAAAGACTGTAAACCTTGGATCGTGTCGAGTTCACTTTTACGTGTTGTATTTTCATGAAACGTCGTTGTCGCGATCGCCTATCAAGCTCTTTCGTTACTATATAATTTATACTTTTTTTTTTTTAAAAAAAAAAGATCTAATGCGGACATTACTCTTCAAACCCGAAAGTTTTAGGGAGGATCTTGCTCTTGCATTTTCGGATGTCACAATATTGTCTGAACGAACAGTCTTGTACCGTATCATTTCATGTGCCTGATAATCTGAAATTTAAAAAATTTCAACCAACTACAATATACAAATTATCAAAGTTTTATGTATATTATGAAACAAAAAACTTGTACTATCTTTCAGTAAGACATCTAATTGACAGATAAAGCGTTAACTTCATTCAATTATCACACAATACCTAAAAATGACTAAAATAATTTAATCTCTTTTTTTTCCTGAGATTTTCAAATATTTCATCAAAAACAAAACCTTTTCTCAATTTCAAGGTTGCTAGAATTTGTACTGTGCTGGAGAGGATTAAGAGAGCATGATAAAGTTTCCTTTGAGTTCGTGTCCGAATAATACCAAGATCAATATTAGAAATATTAAAAATACACTCTAATCATGAATGAATTTTCACAGTTGATCTGATTTTTTTTCTTCAAAAACATTTGGCTTCATCAAATTTTAGAGTCACTAGAGTGCGCTGACTTATGGAGGCAAATGATTTTGGATATCAGGTTATTTTTATTATTATTTTAATCATGTAACTATGTAATCTAAAAATAATGAACGAATTTTCTATTTATCTAAAGAAAAAATATATGATTTAGCAACATCTAAGGACATAATTGTTTTCATTATCTGTTGTTTATTTATTTATCAATATTTTCTTCATTTTGAATATTTACAACCTGCTTTATGACTATTACTTTCTACAAACTTTTGATATTTTTGATATTTTATAAAAAAAACAAAAAAAAAACAAATATAGAGAGTCACAAAAAAATATCAATTTTGAAAATGGCCATGAAAACCAGACCTTGCCTGCTAGTCAGAAAATATACTTTATTAGTATGAAATTGCGAATCTGTAAGATCCTAAATAACTAGCTGCCCCTGAAACTATTATGGTACTCAAGGTTATTCATAACTCTTGGTTATTTTTGTTATGATGTAATCATGGTGCTGTAAATTATTTTGAATGGATGATAATAGTAACAGAAACTTTAAGAATAGTTTTAAGCCTTTGAATGGATAGATATAAAATCAGTTTATTTTCATCACACCACAGTAAGCCTTTAAATTCAGTATCATATTTTTTTTAATACTGAACAAGTAGGTTGGGTTTGCTTAATTTTTTCAATATTCATTAGATTATATCTGTGGAAGAAAGGGTGTTAATTGTTGATTCTTTGGGGAGAGTCTAGAAAAGTCTAGACTCTGATACATAATAGTAAGTGAGTTTCTTGTAACTACAGTAGGCTAAATATTGAATTATAATTTGGTTGCAATCGATAAAAAAAAAAAACTTGGTTGTGTTTATGAGTTTGATATTAAAGAAATATTATGATCATTATAATCAGCTTATTGTTTTTATAGCTAGTTATGAGTTATACTATGAAGGAGACATTGAGTTCAGCAAAAATAGACCACATAATGATGGTCGCGCCTTTGCCACTTCTATTTCAGCTGGTTCAATGGCGCCAATTATTTTACGAATTATTAATATATTGACCGTATATATTATTATCAAAATGATACACAAGTTTCGAAGATCTGTGTAACTTGGAAATATTAACGCTGCAACAGATTATAATAAATAAACTCTTGTATGAGTTTTTGGATCTGGCAAGTCAATTTTGTTGGACTTGCTCAGATATGTGATTTCGAAAAAAATATATGAATATATTTTATAAATGAGTACTTTTTTTTTCTTCCGGGTTGCTTGTATTAGTATTGTATATATATATATATATAGTTAGTGATGGTTTGAAACGATCTCCTGTGATTGCAAAACCATTGTATGTAGCAATATGTAGGAAAATGGAAGTACCGAATAAAAGTATGTAAAGTTTCAAATTAAAATATTTCGGTAAAAAAAAATTGTGTAATCAAATAGGGTAATTGAAATTTCAATTCACAACTCGTATATATAGTATGTACACGTACGTGTACATACGCCTTAAACCAGAAACTTGAAAACTGTGTTCGTGTGCGTATGTTTGTGGTTTTCGTAACTTGAATGTGAACAGTAATTTGTACAATCTCGGCCAAGCAACTAAGCGGGCCTCCTACCGCTAATTAAAATTGGTATTTGATCACCGACATCACCGTTTCAATAACCGATTTGAATCAATTAGGTACATTTGGTTAATTTCAAAACAACGAGTCTGTTTTTTCTCACGGTAGATAAACAACATAAATACAACACCAACTTCTTGAAATTTTTATGAAAACAAAAGTTTCAGTAAATATTAAATCTGTTTGTTGTCCTTATATTACATAGTTACATAATTAAAATAACAATAACAAAGATATACAAAGAAGACATGGAATTCAAAAAACATTTATCTCTATGAGACTTTAAAATTAGCGTTCTTAGCGCGCTTTGGGTGTTTCAGACATTCGATGATGCCGAATTCTCCATGAAATAACACATGTGCTAAGGGAAACCTGCGATACATAACACTTGCTGGAATGATAACAGAGATTGACACACAGTAAAACTTAGGTTGATCAAGGAGAGACACTTTTTTTAATAAAACGAGTGAGCCTTGACAAGCCTAAATACCATTTTATGAATTTGCCAAAATATGATTTTGCTTTTTTGAAAGATTGGATGTTTTTAACATCGTCCCAAAACTATGTTACCATTGCCCATTATTTTATAATATATAGTAAATTCATAATTCTTTTTTACCAATAATTATGCAATAATTTAAAATCAATGAAAGCGTTAGTGGTTTAGCGGTAAAATTCGACGTTGCCATCGTCGAGCCCCCGGTTCGACTCCGGGCTAACGCATTTTTTTGTTCAATCCACGGTAAATTCAAAATTCAAATGTTTTGGCACTTACTTACAAAAAAATAAAGAAGAAAGAGAGAGAAAGATCACTAGCTCAAGTTCAGTATCAACTACTGTACTCTATTTTGGTTACCCAGCCACGAATTCACTCATGACTTTTTCTGTTACTGGACTGAAAACTTTTCTTTACTCAAATTGATATACTGCTTCGGTTGTAAACTATACATAGTGCTCTATTCTTATTTTAGTTTTAATTTTCCAACATTATTGTGATTGAAATGATCAATTCTGTTCTGAGATGTACTGACTAATAAGTGAATATGGTTAAAACTTAATGATACTTCACAAATAAACTGAAAAACAAACAAAACTGGGTACCATTGCTTGTGCCAGGCACCAACCGGGTACAGGTTAAAAAAAAAACTACCTGTAAACAGTTCAGTATCAATTGACACCCCCAAAAAAAATCTTGAAAAAGTTTTTACAAAATTTTTTTTATATTAGCTGAGATTCCATTCGGTGTCAATCTCTAGCATCGATCTAGATACCAAGTTTACCTTGAAAAATGAAAAATTTCAGAAAGAATTCAGTGTAATAAAATACTTGAATCACCTGAAGCGGGTTGAGAACGCTACTCTTAAAGTCTCATAGAGACAAATATTTTAGCATTCAATGTCTTGCTATATTTTTGTTATTTTTTTTTTTTAATTATGTAACTATCTGATGTAAAGACAATAAAAAAAAATTTATCTCCTTTTTGAATATAGAAGAACCAATTAATTATGTAAATAATTTATTTAGTTTATTCCAAATTTTTTGTGACTTTATATCAAAATAGCCAAAGCAAGGAGAAAAATTATCTGGTTTTGTCAATATTTGAAAAAAAAAAAGCTGGTAATTGACCTTTTGAAAATTAAAAAAAAAAAAAATAAATTTTGTATATACGTATAAATATATAAACATAGAAATTGAAAATCTGCTTTTGGAAAACAATTTTCATTTTGCCATAACTTACCAAAGCTTACTGAATCGATTAGATATCTATACACACAGTTTCACTTTTTTTTTTTGTTAGTTTCGGGGTTCTACGGCGATTGTAAAAAAAAAAAGGATACCAGAATTATTCATTTTAGGGGTTTGAAAAACACAACTAATGCTAAATCAATTTATTTATTGTTAAAATACATGATTTTTTTTTTTTTTTGGTAGAAAAGAGCCTGGAAAAACCTTTTATGTAGACTGGTAAACTCGAAAAGCAAATTTATGGCAATTATTGGGTTCTCACAAATGTTGAGACTCTGATAGTTTTTGATTTTAACATTATCCAACATTGAATTATAAGTGACTGAGATTCTAACCACACACACATATATAAATCAGAAATAAAGGATATTAAACACAAAAAAATCAAATCTTGAATTTGCAGAAACCTTGAGTTTTTGGTTATAGTAATTGAGTATAACAAGTCTCAGCATTATCTAAAGGAAAATATTTTTAATGGGAACCAATAGTTGTAGTGGTGAGTTAGATCTTTATATGCATATAATTTTTTCAAATGAAAAACCTGTCTATGAAATTGTTTCTCTAAGAACTACGTCAGTCTTTTTACATGTTTTGAGGTTTTTTTTCTTAGTACTATATATACATGGTACCATAAGTGTCATTGGATAAGAGGGTCACGAAGTAAAACAGAATGACATTCATTTTGAAAATACTGTTTTTAAAAGTTTATTAGACATTTAACATGCCATTTTTCATACTCTAAAAGTTGATTGCTTTAGTTTATTATAGTACGTATATATAGTAGACTCCTCTATTTTAACTGAAGAATCAAGGGGGAAATTCATTAGCAAAGTTTCAGTTGGTTCATGTTTGTTATTATGCTTACGCGATTTGCAAGGTTAAAAACCCATGGTAACGCCTACTGTATATGTCCGCTTACAAAAGTCAAAAACTTGGCACCCGTAATACTGCTACAGACGCGTAACACGTACTGTAGTGGGTTTTGAGTATAAAAAGGAAAGCGCCTGTGTTCTTGTGGTAAGTAAAAAAATTACTTTTTTTAGAATCCGCAAGGCGGTGACAATCACTGCGGCCTGATGCGGTTCCAGAACAAGGGAGAAATAATAACAATTAGTAGTAAAAACGGTACTATATTTTGACCTTGATTGCATTTAGAGTGATATGCTAGCTTATTCACCGGTTTTTAATAAACATACCCGATCACAAATAACCTTTCAACCAAACCAGCTAAGGAGAATTAACATACAGCTTAATATAAAATTACCCCTGGGAAACTTTTGTATGCAACGACATGAAAATAATCATTGAGATGGCTACACCAAAAAAAAAAAAAAAAAAAACTTATTAACCGCAGTGCTATTTGCTTGTGTTAAAACACATTTAATAGGAGTTGCAATTTTGGTAGTTCACTGCATCTAGATATGTTGCATATCACAATTAATCAAAAGTTTTTAATATTAAAGCTTTATGTTAACCTATCATCTGGTCTAGAGGCTGAGGTGTAGGATCTAGAACTTCATAAGAATCTTAAGGATTTTTCAACAAAAAAAAAAAAAACTTCTACAAATATATTTAGATAAATCATTTGCAGTCTTGTACTTAATCTTTTTATTGAAGTATTTTTAGAGCATGGTTTTTAAAAGTGACTGTTTCCATGCCTGTAGTCTACATGCGTAGTGACACAATTCTTCCCTGGGTCTTCATTATAGAATTATCGAAAATAAATACTTTCTATCACCAAAACTATAAAAGTAACATATCTTGAAAAAAAAAAGAGAAGCTAATAGTCTAATTTATATTCAGAAAAAAAGGGTCCCCTTTTATTTTTGGCCTTGATTTTATCAATTTCACTAAATTTAATGTCAGAACTAGTAGATATATAAATTATGATATCCGACTCACAAAGCAAAAATTTAAATTACGTACTATTTCGGTTCTAAGAAGATAGGCTAAAATAGGCTTAAAACACTCATTCTACCGGTGGGGGTGTCGGTGCATCTGCATGTTTTTTTATGTTATTATGTAGACAATAAAGGAGGCACAATTATTTTTTGACCAGAAATCACTGTCTAAAACAACAGTCAATCAACTAAATCAAATGAACCTGAGATATCATCGAGACAGAATCAAATTCAAAGACTTTTTTATTTGTGCAAAAAAATGTCACTTTAAAAAGTGGCACAATTTTATTTTTAATTTTGAACATGTTTAAAACTCTAACAAAAAAAAAAATTGATATTATTAGCTCAGTGCTTTGCGGAAACTTGATGCTCAAACAGTACTTAAGCTTGAATCGGTACAATTATTTCAATACAAAAGCGCAAAGGGGTATTTTTGTACAAACCCTCCCCCAATAAGTGTTTATTACTTTAAACAAAACAAACCACACAGAGCTTAGAGTAGTGAACCTGAAGTAAGCACGATAATAGGACAATTCAGATGAGTTGAGTTGTATTGTGTGATTTCTAAACGGTGCTGCACAATTTAGTTTATTCCAAACTTTGAACATAACAGTTTTTAATCAACTAATAAATATAACAAAAATGAACAAATTCACAAAATGAAAACGACAGTAAACAAATCTACCAAATTCATTATTCAATATATATGTAGTGCTCAGAAGCGTCTTGTGATTAGAGAAATAATTTAAAAAGTTTCGTATCAGCTGAAAATGTATTAAAAATTAGGCAACAATGCATGTTTTTTAAGTACTTTTTTTTTGCTATTGCCAGCCGGGGATTATTGTTATTACTAGTGGGTGTTGAGTGTATGTTATCAACTAGCAAAAACAAGTGCAATTCTTAGAGCTCCTGAAGTTGTGATTCCAGAGCTCCGTGACTCTCGCGCAAAGCCTTTAGTGTGTGATTTGAGGTTGTTCCGCTCACATAATCACAAAGAGTCCAAAATAAGTGCATGCATAACAATGCAGGGTGTACGCATAATACATTGATCTTCCATATTCACACAAGTATACACATGCAGACTCAAGAATAGTCGTATGCGGTTAAAACATGGTTAGTTTGAGCTATTTTGGGCTGACCGTAAAAATGAATCTAAACCTTAAGCGGCCTCCTTGTTTTTATTTATTTTTTTTTTTTTTTTAGAACGAGAAAAATTCTCTTTCTTCTATTTTTTTTCCTATTTGTTGTTCAATCACCAACAAACCACAGCATTGACACTATCAAGAAGAAGACAATCCAGCCCCAGCTTGCTACTCGCTGATTCTTTTTCTATCCTCTCCCTTATAATTGCAACTGCATACTTTTTTTTTTTATTTTTTTTTATTTGTTTTTCAGTTATCTATTTACACTCGTTTCTTCTTGCTGACTCCAGCAAACAAAAACAGTTTCACGACTCCTGTCTTCACTCTTTTAGACTCAGTGTCTCATTGACAACAATCACCAACAAGGCCTCTCTTTTTTTTTTTTTTTTGGACACCTGTTTCACTCTAACCGACTCATGATCTTTACGCGGCAATATTCCTCACTGCTACTGCTCGTTGCAACAGCAGCGCCTACACTTGCACAGTCTTTCGATGACTTGGGCTGCTTCACCGATAACACGGGCACGCTAGCATCCGTTCACATGTACCAGTCTTCCGGCTACTGTTATTCTAACTGTACAGAATCAAACTACTTTTATATTCGCGGTAAGAGCTGCTACTGCACCAACCAGAAGCCAAGCTCCAAGGCCAGTGACTGTAACACGCCATGCCCAGGCTTTGGCTCCGTTATGTGTGGTGGAACAGATTCGTACACGTACTGGACAAATCTACTATACATGGGTGACCCCGTGGTCGACTCCTCTTCATCGGTCCCATCATCGTTGTCAAAAGCATCGTCTACGGCCACATCATCAAAAACTAAATCATCATCTACCATGCCGACAACCAGCTCGTCAATCTCGTCGGCTGAGAGTGTCTCGTCGTCCTCATTTACATCTACATCGACCCTTTCAACTGATACCACGTCTACATCTACCACTTCACAGACACCAGTTATTGTCACTATCTCGGGAAAAGAGACTGTTTACGTTACAGCTGGGGAACCAAAGTCGACTGCCGCCACGGCTGATGCTAGCCAGACCAGCGGCGTGCTAGATGCATCTTTGCAACAAAAGAGTAGCTCTGGTGGTGGCATATCTGGCGGTGCAATTGCTGGTATTGTGATTGGTGTGGTTGCAGGTCTGGCAGTACTTGTAATGCTATTGTTTTTCATGTGGCGCCGGCACGCTGCGCGTGGCGATAACCACGATAACTACACGGGCGGGGGCAAGTCCCCGACTACCTTCTCAGACCCATTTGGTGTCATGGTTGAAGACAAAGCGTCGTTTGGACTAAGTCCGCCTCATCATAACACCAATAATTTACCCACTCGCCTGAATTCCAACAGCAACGGCGGCAGCCTGAGCAGTGGAGACAACAATTTTATGGCAGTTGATCAAAGACTGAATCCTGTCATGTTGGGCGACCGTCGGCTCAGCGAGGGTAGCATTGCTGATGAACGTGATTACAGTAGGAAGATTTTGCGGGTTGCAAACCCAGACGCCTAGTAGAGCAACATCCGTCTCCTTTTGTGGGGCATTGCCGCCTGCAAAAATCAAAAAAAAAAAAGACTTTTTACTCCTGTCATCATCTTTTCTTTTTTCCTCATTTTTTTCTCCCTTCTAACGACATTGCTGTTGGCTACTTGCTACGAATCCTTCAAAAACGCTCCTGCTAAGTTTTATTTCTCTTTTTTTCTTGGGAAGAGTTTTTATACTTATCCAAGCATTGGAAAAAAGACAGATAATCTCTTTTCATCTTGAATATCATCATATTTGAAAAACATTATTCATTTTTTATTCTTTGTTTTCTTTTTTTTTTTTGCCAGCAGTCTTTTTTTCAATGACTAAAAAAGAATCAGTTTTGCCATAGCTCTACCCCCTTTTCTGATTAGACAACTTACAAGGAGAATATTATATGTATGTAAATTTAAAAAAAAAAAAATAAAATGTATAAAGTTATGTTGAAAAAGATTACACAAGATGTATATTGATGTTTTTGAATTGAATGATTGTAATTGATAAGTATGGATATTCAAAACATTGTTTTAAATTGTTATTGAATACAGGTTTTTTTTATGGTCATTTTACCTGACTTGATTACATTTTTCACAATAAATTTCTTTAATATCTGGCTATCGGTAGATTAAACATTTTTTTTATCGCCTTTGTTCATCAAAATCACAAATTGCCGAGTATTAAGAATGTATACAGTATGCAGCATTTATCTTTTGTTACCTTTATGGCAATGACAACACTCAAAAAAGTCGTCTTTCAGCACCACAAAAATTGACAAAATATGTCAAATATGTATCTAAATTATAGCTACAAATATGAGATATTTATTCATTGTTACCGTATTGTGTGACCGTTCTGTGTCATTGACAAAACATTTACTTTTTACTGGGGCACTTTAAAAAATACCGTTTAGTAGAGTCGTCATTCATCTTTTATGCTATGTAGATGAAAATCAAAATGTTTTTTTTTTTTTTGATCAATCAAGTAGGTCCCCGATAAGCACATTTCCATTTCATAATATACGTATCTTCGTCCTAATTTTTTCACTTGAGTTTAAATCTAGACTTGAGACGGGCCAAACAGTCGTCTCAAAAAACTTTTAAATTTTTTTTTTTTTTTTTAAATAACCATTCCTTGACTTTTATTTTGGCCATACGAAACAAAGCTTTGTCTTGCTGAAATATCATGAAAGTACCTGTGATAACAAATTTAACATGCTCTTCAAATATTGATGAATAGAATATAGCATTGAAACCTGGGGGTGTTTTCTGCCTATTATTGTCATTTGACTCTAAACGGGGTTGAAAGACGTCCAATTTAATCTGTACAATACCACATATTTTATATCATATCACTCTGGACTTTCGACTATTCCTGAACGTTACTTTTATGTTTGTTTTAGTATATATATATCTATTTTTGATATGCAATAGGCCAAACATTTACGATGGTATGCACTAACGCTGGTCACAAAAACTTTTCATATACAACCACAAAACATTTACTTTTGATCCAGTCTGAAGTGTTAAATACATATTTCAGTCTGTAAAATTATAATTAAAAAAACCTCTACAACTAATCTATAAATTTAGATTTTCTAAATATCTTTAGTTATCATCCGGTACTTTTGTTCTGTAAGAACCAAATTTGCAGCAAGCCTTTTTGAATTCTCTCGAAAAAGCTTTAAAACCGTCACATATTCTTAAGGATGGTTTATCATATAGATATAATTAAAAATTTCAAATTTCAAAATATGGGTATTTCAGAAGAGTAAGAATTGATTTTTTATGTTAATGAAGCTTTAAGAAGCAAGCTTTTGTCAAGATTAGACTTGTAAACATCGCTTGCAATTTTGCAGTCTGAGAGTTTTCATCAACAAGAGGTTCATTTAGCTACAAAACAAGTTGATAACCAAAATTTCTCGGAAATATAATATTTTTTTTTTTAATTGCTTCCAGCTTGTAATAATTTTTAGAGAATAAGTTCTTGTTAGAATGTTATATAATCTGCAAAAAAAAAAAGTTTTGCTTTGAAACGGGGATACGATTAGAAAAATTTAGAACCATATTTCAACGAAATGACTTTTTTACAACACCAAAACATGCTCAATCAAGAGACTGCAAAACATAATATATAAGGAAAAAAAATAAGAACAATATAACAAAAAGAAAACGTTTTTTTGAAAACTGCGACAAAGAAACTTTTCGAAAATCTTTTTTACAACCGTCAAGAATCAAAATCTGTCATGTTGCTAACTTGAGAAATAGAAACCCCCCTCTTCCTCTTTTTTTCCTCTCCTTCTGTTTAAACTTATTGAAAAATATATTAACATTCATAAAAAAGGGGTTTTGATGCTTGAAACAAGATCTTGGTTTTGTACAGCTTCTGGAAACCTGCTTTTTATAATGTAAACACTCTTGTAGATAAAAAGAGGCCGTAAAATTCTACCATCATACTACACTCAAGAACAGTAATCTAAATTAATTGAAAAAAAAAATTATTAACAGCATTGTATCTGAATCCCATACCTGCGAAAAGTCCGACTTTATATTTTGATCTATAATAGTACGTATAATTGATCAAAAAAAAAAAAAAAAAAAAAAAGGTCAATGGAGTTTTCACGATTTTTAAACATCCTGAAAAAGATGAATAATACCCTGTTTTTGACCAAAACTATATAACTTTTGATTGAGCAATAAAATCATCTTAGCCATGACCGTGAGAGTTGATTTTTTTTTTTTTTTTTATTTTTGCAACGTTTTTCTGACTAAAGAATTTCTATTATCTGCCACGGGCCATGGCATATGGGCTAAAATCCAATTTTTGACTGGCAGAAAAATAATTATAAAAATCTAAAAAACAACAACAATATATATATTGGGATAAGCAATTACTTTTAAATACTTGCTTTAGGGGGATGGCTCTTGAACTCCAAAGATGCCAAAACCATGAAGCGTGTGCTGTATAGAGCTTTGTAAAAATTTACTTTCAAATTGAACTGAAACAGCTAAAGAGTCTCGTGAATGTGCGCATCTTGTGAATCAGATATATTTAAAAATTGGAGATTTTATAAACATAAAAAAAATTTAAATTATCAACTAAAACTTGTCGTCTTTAATTTTTTGAAAATGAAGAGTGTTATTTATTTGTATTTAATTACTTTTTGATACAAGTTTTATGAATTAAAAAAAACATACATACTTGATTCTCACTGATAATCATTTTCATGAAAAGCCTCTGATCCACCTTCTGAAAATTAAAATTGAAAAAATTTGTAACCCTTTTTTTTATGTACACAATTGATTAAATACCTTAATTTTTTTTAAATACCTTTTCGGTTATATCATCTCTCATAAATACAAAATCTATAAACACAACCCTGTTTAGTCAACCTCCTCCATGGCAGATTCAACGTTAGCCTCAGCAACAGGCTCCTCACCAGAAGCAGCAGCAGGCTCCTCGCTCTCGTCAATGTCAAGACCAAGAGAAATGAGTCTATTGATTCTGGAAGCAAAAGAGTTAGGCTCGTCCAGGGTGAAACCAGAGGTCAACAGAGCAGTCTCGTACAGAAGAGTGGTCAGGTCACGAACAGTTCTATCCTGAACACCATCAGCCTCAACCTTCTTCTTAAGCTCTCTGATAATAGGAGACTTGGGAGAAATCTCAAAAGTCTTCTTAGAGGCCATGTAAGAGGACATGGAGGTGTCACGGAGAGCCTGGGCCTTCATGATACGTTCCATGTTGGCGGACCAGCCAAACTGACCAGTACGGATGGCAGCAGGGGCGTCAATGAGCTTGTGAGAGACAACAACCTTCTCAACAGCGTCACCGAGGACTTCCTTGAGAGACTTGGTCAGGGGCTCAAACTCCTTCTCCTCAGCCTCACGCTCAGTTTTCTCCTCCTCAGTCTCCTCAAGCTCAAAGTCCTTGGTAATGTCAACAAGCTTCTTGTCCTCAAACTCCTTGAGCTGAGTCATGCAGTACTCATCAATGGGATCAACAAGGTAAAGAACCTCAAAGTTCTTAGCCTTAAGAGCGTCGAGGAAGGGGGACTTCTCAACAGCCTTGACAGACTCACCAGTGATGTAGTAGATGTTCTTCTGGTGCTCGGGCATACGGGTAATGTAGTCAGTCAAAGAGGTCATCTCCTCGCCAGACTTTGTAGAGTTGTATCTAAGCAGCTTAGCAAGAGCAGTGCGGTTCTGGCTGTCCTCGTGAACACCAAGCTTGATGTTCTTAGAGAAAGCAGAGTAGAACTTGTCAAATTGCTCACGGTCCTCAGCAATCTCGTTGAAGGTCTCAATAAGCTTCTTAACAATGTTCTTCTTGATAACCTTCATGATCTTGTTCTGTTGCAGAACCTCACGAGACAGGTTGAGAGGAAGATCCTCAGAGTCAACAACACCCTTGACGAAAGAGAGCCACTCAGGAATGAGCTCATCAGCATCATCTGTGATGAAGACACGACGGACGTAAAGCTTGATGTTGTTCTTCTTCTTCTTGGACTCAAAGAGGTCAAAGGGAGCACGGCTGGGAATGAAAAGAATAGCGCGGAATTCAAGCTGACCCTCGACAGAGAAGTGCTTAACAGCAAGGTGATCCTCCCAGTCATTGGAAATAGACTTGTAAAAGGCAGCGTACTCCTCCTTGGTAATGTCAGAGGGGTTTCTGGTCCAGAGAGGCTTAGTCTTGTTAAGCTCCTCGTTCTCGGTAACGAGCTCCTTAATCTTCTTGGGCTCCTCCTTCTTGGCCTCACCCTCGTCATCAACCTCCTCGATCTTAGGCTTCTTGTCATCGGAGACCTCCTCCTCCTCAACAGGGGCGTCTCTCTCAACCTCCTTGGTGACAACGAGCTGAATAGGGTAAGCGACAAACTCAGAGTGACGCTTGACAACATCCTTGATTCTCTTCTCCTCAAGGTACTCAAGCTGATCCTCCTTCAGGAACATGCGAATGATGGTACCACGAGAGATGCGCTCATTCTCCTCGTCGAGAGAAATGGTGAACTTACCGCCGGCGGCAGACTCCCAGATGTACTGCTCGTCGTCGTTGTTCTTGGAAATAACCTGGACTCTATCGGCAACCAGGAAAAGAGAGTAGAAACCGACACCGAATTGACCAATCATGGACACATCAGCACCGGCAGAAAGAGCCTCCATGAAAGCCTTGGTACCAGACTTGGCAATAGTACCGAGATTGTTAACAAGATCGGCCTTGGTCATACCAATACCGGAATCGCGGAGTTCGAGGATCTTCTGCTCGGGCTTGGGAGTAATGCGGATGAAAAGCTCGGGCTCAGTCTCAAGCTTCTTGGGGTCGGAAAGAGCCTCGTATCTAATCTTGTCAATGGCGTCTGAGGCGTTAGAAATAAGTTCTCTCAGGAAAATTTCCTTGTTAGAGTAAACGGTGTTGATGATCAAACTCATCAGCTGAGTAATCTCAGCCTGGAACTCATAAGATTCGGTAGACATTGTAGGTAAAGTATAATGGGGAGTATGAATGATGAAGAGAGAGAGAAGAAAGAAGGAAAGAAAAGAGAGGAATTGGTGATTTAAATAAGTTATGAAAAAGTAACCACCTCACCAAGGCTATTGTTGTGGTGAACAAAAAAAAATTTTTGAAATTCGAGAATAGAATGTTCCAAAGACTTCCATAGAAGAAAGACATGAAACTTGCCACTTGAGAGAATGTTAGAGAATAAAAATAAATCGAATTGAAGGCAAACAGTCACATGACATAGACGTGACAATCAGGTGATCAAAAAGCCTCAACTTTTATCATGTGATATGTTGATGGAAGATTATGGAATTTATTCGAGTATTTAAAACACAGGCTAAAAGAGGAATAGACGACTTAGACTGCAAAGCATAGTGGTTGAGCACAAATGTAGCAAAGTTGTTGTATTTGTGCTGAAATTTTAGATGGGTGGTGTTGGGTTGACAGGTACCGCAATGCGAGTACTTGCAACAAAACCATGCAAAACTAAACGATTTGTGGTTGAAACTAACCCAGCGTATCAATTAAGCAAAAAAAAAAAAAGGCCGGGTAAGCTAAAAATGTACGGCTGTGACGTAAAATGAGGTCAACGTTAAACCGAAACAAAGCGAAAACTAATGAGAACATACAGAAAAAAAAAAAAAAACAGCGTTATCGGTTTGGGGCTTATGAATTTTCAAGTGTTTTTTTTTGTTTCCATTTTGTTTCCTTCTATTTGCTTCTCTAATAATAAATAAAAAAACTTCCCTCCACTGTGGAAAAAAAGAACAAATAAAAGGCCTAGACACACTTCATTTTCTTCATTTTCTCTCCCTTCAAAGGGAAAAAAGGGAGGGTTTCAGAGATCAACAGTTTTTATTTTTTTTTTTAAATCTCTCTCAAATGTCTCTGGTCTCAAACGTATATTTTTATTTTTTTCACTAAAACAAAAACAATAAATAAAATAAATAAATAAAAATAAATGAATTATATATACATACTAACTGGTTTTTATTTTATATGTATACATAAAAAAACAACTATGGATTGCCGTTAAATAAATAAAAAAAAAAAAGTACCGAGCCATTGATTAAAACCAAACTGCTATTATTTCCTATATCTTGGCCGTCGTGTTTTCTTCTCTAAATTTTCTTTTTTATTTATTAATTCATTTTTATCTTTTTTCAACACTACAATTTTTCTTTTTCCTCCTCTGCCACTTCTCCCCGTCGAAAATGTATTAACCCAGCTACTTAACTTATACTGCTAGTAGTCAAAACTATTTTTTTTTGTTTTCATAATGGACACCAAGTCTCTTTCATCTTCTTCCGCTGACTCTCTTCTAGATAACTCACAAGCCAGACTTAAACGACTCTCGCCGGTGCACACACAGACACCCGATTTTACGGATGGGAAAAACTCCGATGAGAATTTGTCTTTGTCATCCGACAACCGCAAGCATAGTCCGTCGTCGAGCTCGTCAGGGTCTTCGTCTACACCCATGAAAGCCCTCAGCCCCGGCAGCAACCAGAACCCCCCGGACGATGGTTGGGAGGCTCTGTGGGACAATAACTCGCAACAGTACTATTTTTATAACCGCTTTACAAACGAAACAACTTGGGTCAATCCGCGTGTACCTCCGCAAACTCTTGCCGAGCGTCTGGCAAAGGACCCAGAGTTTCAGTGCCTTAGCAAAAGGGACAAAATTAAGAGATATGAATACGAGCAACAACTTGAGCAACAACTCGAACAAAATCAACATTCTCAGCAACAGCATTCACAACAACCGCAATACCAACAAACGCCTTACTACAACAATCAAGATAGCATTGTAAATTCCCAACATCCACATTCTCATCATCATTTTTTTCATCTTGGCCACAATCACCGTCCAGAAATTAACGAAAATGAGCATATCCAGATGCTGGCTTCAGCATTCGGCACCAACAATAATGACAATACTAGAAACAAGAGCCTGCGCGTCACAAAAAAGGAATTCAAAAAATTCAAAAAGAAGAAGCAAGAGAAAAAGGAAAAAAAGCAGCGCGAATGGCTTTTGAACGACTAAGCAGCGATATATCATACAGCTATTGGTTAATAGTTAATGAATTTTTTATTTTTATTTATTTATATATTCATTTTTATTATTTATTTTTTTGCTTAAGTTCTCTTTTAGTTTTTTTAACGACTGAATGATACGAAAAGTAATTTATTTCGGAAAAAAAAAAAATAATAAATGAAAGTAATAAATATAAAATAAAATCAAGATGCTTAATAATTAATTCTACTAGTTGGTCTTTTACGATAGTTCGCGGTTACAATGAGTTTGGCCAAATCCTAGTCATAATGTCACTTAAAATGTCTCCTATTTATTTACATAATGATTTTGATCATGGCTGATTGGCCAATGATCAGTGAGTCTCCAAAACAATGACGGGGTATTTTTAGAGACATTTATATAAGATTTGAAAAAAATAGGGGGTTAAATGAAAAAATAATATAAACTTGTAAAAAAAAAAAAAAATTTTTTTCCAGTTTGTGTGAACTGAAATGTAAATAAAAATAATAAAAAAATATTTTTAATTAAAAATATTGGCTGGCGCTTAATGAAGAAAACATAATTGATGCTAAGACTAGTCAGCCTGTAGGTTGGCGACAATTGTCTCAGATTTTGTGACACCACCAACACTAGAGTGCTATAGTGTGATGGGTGAGTATACGGGATGATCAATGAAATCGGTTTGCGCCTAAAAATAAAATAAAACATTTTTGAAAATGATCAAATAATAATAATAAAATAAAAAACAAAAACGAAAACAAGAATGTAGGAGTTTTCAGTATACGTATAATCCAATTTCAAATTGGTTGCCAATACGCTGTCATTATGTCTACCTACTACATGCTTTTTTTCACTGTAATAAGAAGTCCAGTATCATATTATTTGTTTAGATAGATAAATAGAAAATCTCTTTACAGTCTTTACATCGCATAGTTACATAATTAAAATGATAATAACAAAGATATACAAACAAGACATGAAATTCAAAAATCATTTATCTCTATAAGACTTTAAAATTAGCGTTCTTAGCGCGCTTTGGGTGTTTCAGACATTCGATGATGCCGAATTCTCCATGAAATAACACATGTGCTAAGGGAAACCTGCGATACATAACACCTGCTGGAATGATAACAGAGATTGACACACAGTAAAACCTTAACAAGCTGCTCTAATCAAGCAAACCATCAGCAAAGAAGTTGCGGTAATGAGTTCAAGAACTTGACTACCGCTCCAAGACCCTTCTTGGTATCAAGCAGGACTCTTAGATCAAGTTCCGGGGAAACTTTACTTAAGAAGCTACGCTCCACAGGATGTAGAGGGCACTCCTTAAGAAC